>AYEL01087796.1:0-28068 GCA_000484575.1 Olivierus martensii
ATATAGAATTTTACTTGAAATTAAAATATGAAAATATTTAAATAAATTTTTTTCTAGCTTTTAGTTACTACATACTTTTCGCAGTGTTGCCAGTTTAGTATTCGGTAATTATTTGCCATTGTATTTGGACTTTGGTTGTTAATGAAAATAAGCAAATATAAACATACTATCAAGTTTTACTATTAATTGAAAACTTATACGTAATTATAATTGCATTAAAAAAATGTGTAAAGTTGAGGTTTTGCGGGTCTCCAGAAGTCGGAGCCCCGGGTGCGCGCCTGATGCGCCCGTTGTTAAATCTGCTTCTGATGATAGAACCATTATGGAAGCATGATGCTTTCATCATAGTCACCAAATTCACTTCCTGGATTCCACATCTCCAGAGTCTTTAAGGGAAGGTCTGAACCCAGCTTGTTTATTCTTTCTTAAACATCTTTCCTTCATTTGAAGGTTGATCCCTATCAGGGATGTAGGGAGCTATAATGGGTACTGATATGCCCTTCCATTTAGTACTTAGAGTGGAAAACAACTTAAAACTTCAAAAGGAAAAACTTCATCTAATTTTTAATATGATGAAAGTTGATTATTGTTTATTTTTACAATAAGTGAAAATAAGAATCTTTTTATTCAGTTACATAATTTTTATTTAAAATAAACATTTTTTTATTAAAAAGATTATAATAATTTCCTGATTTGTGGTTAATTTATTCCAAAAATTTCTGCATGAGCCAAAAACTGTGTAAATCCGATAATACTTAATTTGATATATATAAATGGTGCATTAGTAAATGTGATGACTTAATCAAATTTATGATCATACATTTAAACATAGATAGGAAAATTTAAAGTGATACTTTTGCAAAAAAAGTAAATTGTTTAATAAATTCTTTGTTTGTGTTTCATGGAAATTCAATACAAATATAAAGATGTATGCATCTGCATAACTTTTAATTATTGTAAGTTGGATCTGTTGTACTGATTTGTGTTATTAAGAATATGATAAGTTTAACATGATCCTACTTTATTAATCACTTCTGTTAATTTATTCTAAATAGCAGAACCACAATTAGGATGTGATAAATAAGAACTTTTTCGGAATTATAAATCAAAACTAGCACTACTTAACAGTGGAAAACTGTTAAGTAGTGCTAGTTTTCCACTATTTTTCCACTGTTAAGTAGTGCTACTTTTGATTTATAATTCCGTGTTATCAAGTGGAAATTCCCCTTTATTATTAAGGACTTTTTCACATAAAAATATGAAAAGCACAAAATATCATAGAAGAAATATTTATATTGCAAGGAGATGCATTTTTTTATTTTACCTTGTTTGCAAAATGCATTGTTCCATCCCTGATAAATAGGATAATTCTGTAAATAAATAGGAAAATTAAGATAGTTTTTATCCATCATTTCCTTAAATGTTGCCTCCCACTTATACACAAAAATATTTTCTTGTGGTTGCATTAAAATTGTCTGGTGGCTTCATGACCACTAAGGGCTCTGTTGAGAATTGCTAAATTTAAAGTATGAATTGCAAGTAGAACAATAATTGAAATAAAGAAAGAAATGTTTTAGTTTCTCTTCATTTATATAAAAGAGAATATATTTACATGTATATAGGATGGAAGAAAAGTCTTTATCCCTCCAAATAATTTAATAAATTAAGAGATTTTTGAAATCTATGATATGTCAGCAAATAGGAAGGCATGGGTGAGGTGACCTTCAAATGAACTGATTATGCAAATGAGGACAGTTGCAAATCCTATCTCATAAATCATAATAGATAAGCGAAAATTTCCAATTACAAACTTATTGAACATTCAATTCTGAACATTTTAAAAAACTTCATCAAAATTGGATGAATAAGTTCATAGAAAAATGAAACAAAAATATTTTTAAATGCAAAGGGTTGACACTTATTTCAGAAATGCAAGTAAAAAACTAATATCAAAACATAACATCCCAAAAATCAATAAATTGAAAAAAAACAGTCTAATCAACAAAAAAAAACTAAACTTATGCTCAAAATGTCTTCACTAGCACTCAAGTACAATTGAGCATGATATTGGATGGAGTTCCTCACAGCCTTAAGTGTCAGTAGAAATTTCCACACAAACAGTAATGATGCATTCTTTGAATATTCTCTTCTATTATTATACAAGAATGAAAGTTGCTGTGTCCTCAACAATTGCTGTTTGTGGGCAAACTGATCTTGGACCTTTCAAGGAATTGACATGTAATGGATCTAAATGTTTCCTTTTTGGGAGAACTATTCATCCGATTTTGATAAAGTTTTACTTTAAAATATTCAGAATTGAATGCTTAACAAGCTTGTAATTGGAAAATTTTTCCTATCTGTTACTGTTTGAGATAGAGGCTGTAATTCAATATTCGTCGGTTCTCTGACAGTTCTTACTATGTCGGTTCGATATTACCCGGTTTCCTCACTTTTGTGGTTCTTTATTCCAACTGACGTCAGATTGGGTCGCCCTGAGTTCGCACGATCTAAACCATCTCACGAGTAGGGTTGACTTCTAACTGCATGTGCAGTGGGGCGAAATTCAATCTTCTTCAATGCCGCCCAATTTATACAAATATGTAGCATGCTTCAATACATCAATATAATCATAGTTTCTTGTATCATTTACATCACTAACAATTAAACTTGTAGATAATTTTACTAAAAATATTTATGAATGCCTCCATCTTAAATCATGTGACCTGTCTCACTGAACTGGTCTTTATTCAAACGAAACTGTGACATCAACCAAGAAAACTGAGAAGGTTTAGTTAATGTAGTACATGGAATATCGAACCACAGCCAAGATTTGTAACTGTCCTCATTTGCATAATCAGCTCTTTTGAAGGTCACCATCAGATAGCTCACCCATGTCTTCCTATTTGTTAGCATTAACAGATTTTTGAAATCTATAATAGTTTTCAAGTTATTTGGAGAAGTACAGACTTTTTTCATTCTGTATATTATTCACTATGATATAAAAACAAAATTTAGGGGGAAAACTCATCTTAAGTATAAAATGTTATAAGTTCTTCATGAAAAGTGAAAACATTGGTCATTTATTAATTCAGAAATTAGTATTCAATATGTAGCAGTCACTCTGATATATAAACTGGTTTTATTGTATTATTGATTTAATGCATATGTATGGTGTTCCTAAATCTGCTTCTATATACAGTAAAACCTCAGTTTAACAGACTCCCCTCTTTAACAGATTTTGGATTTAATGAACAAAATATTTGGATTAAATTTTTATTTGGTTTTCAACAAACATTTGAAATTCCTACTGAGAACAGTGGATTATAGCAGTGTTATAAACATTCCATTATATAGAAGGAATGTGAATGTTATCCTAAGAATTTTAGATATACTACTTGTATATGCAACATTTTGATATACAAAAGGAATACAATATTATCCTATGTTATGGAGCTTAGGCTTAACAGGTTGGCATGGGTTAGCAATTTGCATGAATTTATTTAAATGTATTTTATGAGTAGGAAAATATAATTGTAATGTCCATATTTCTTTTTAAGACTATGGCCTTCATCTTTAATTCTTCAAATTATTAACACCAATATAGTCTTCAAGCAAAAAAAAAATAATAATTATTGGTTGATTATTTATAAAAACTCTTTCAGCTTATTCAGTCCTCTTTAGTTGTCCATTTTGCACTTAAACTATCCAGAATACACAATTTCCTAATGAATGCAATAAATTAATTTTATAGTTTGAAAGAATTTCCTTTGTTTCTGTGATATTAACTGGTTTTAATCTTCTGTTGTATCATAATCATTTTTTCTTTTTTCTTAAATCATATCTTTTGCTAATTTAGCAATTTCTCTCTCTCTGTCTATACATTTATAATCAAATTTTTATGTATATATATATTTTTATATAAATTATTCATAAATTAGCAAAATATGCAGTTTATTGTACTATATCTTTACTCAACTTTCAATTTTTTTTCAATGATGTTTTTGTAATATTTCTGTGAATATAATCTTTATTTCCTACGAATATTAAATATTCTTGGCATAATGAAATTTTTTTAATAAAAAAAATGCTAAAAAAGAATTATCAGTCAGTTTGTTATTCAAAGTTATTTTTATCTGATTCTTAATTTTGTGATATACATAATTATGTAGTCTTAGTTTCAAAGAATTTAATTTATTGAGAAAATATATTTTGAAAATATAGTTTTTTTTTTTGTTATATTCCATAGAACAAATATATGTCACAAATAGAAGATAATAACCAACGTTCAGACTATAATAGACGTCAAGGTCCACCTAGACGATTTTATCGCCGCTATTTTAGGCGTGCTACTCGTAGACCACGCAGTGATACAGAAGGAAGTCAAAGTGGAATGGATAATGATGGAAAAGATATGGTAATTATTTCCTTTTTAAAATTGTATTTAATTTAAATATACACTTTTCCCAGATATGCATCGAACATTGTTGAAAAATGCTCATAAATTGAATTCGTATGAAAGTACAGTTTAAGCATTTTCAAGAATGATTGAAAAATCAAAGACTGCAGATAATTTTATAATTTGCTTTAAATGGAAAAAAAAAAAAATTATAATGCATGCCAGAGTCAAAATGGTACTTGCTTTTCACTCAAAAATGACAACAAAATTATATCAATAATTTAGTGTTATTATGATTAACAACATAAAATAGCAGTTTTCTTAAAGAAAATTTCTAATAAATAGGCTAGTAATTGGCATGGAAATGTTACATAAACTTCAATCTACATAGTAAATTGTCATTTACCACATGGAGGATCCAGTCTCATATTTCTACACATTTTTAGAGAGAATCTAGACCACACTGTTGATTCTCATTTTTCACTTATTGGTTAATTCAATCTTTTCCATGTATATTCTTATATGGTTTTGCAATTTAGTAACCACTGTTTGGAAAGCATAATGAAAATTAGATATAAAAAAAAATGTACTAAATAGAATTGATACCTACTATTGTTTGGAAGTTTTTAAAATATTCTTTATGACAAAAACAACAAGAATTGTAATAATTAAAAAAATACGATGATGATCTATTAAATGTTTCATTATGCAGAGCATAAATGCATAATCAAATACAAAAATACAATCATATTTCGGTCCCAGCTTTTTTCACTCGGTCGGATAATCTTCGCTCTTCCCCAATGCACTTCCACGTCGTAAAGCAGCGACCTCTGGCTTAGTGCAGTGGAGAGTTTACCATACCTGAGATTCGTTTTATGTTCCTTTAATCTCTCTCCCAAGTTCCTCTAAGTATACCCTATATAAAATTCTTCTCTACCCAACGAGCGATTAGTAATAGGAATTTCATACACTCCACTTCTGACCTTATCCTCATATCTGTCTTTGTCATTCCTGATCATCCCAAAAATAGTCGGATTTCTTCTAAAACATAGAGTACAACTTGTTAGCCCCGATGGTCTTTGCAAATTTTTCCGCCCATAAGGCTTGGTCAACACATCTAAAGGAATCAGATTTACTTGACCAAGTTTTTGGGGGCTAACAAGTTGTACTCTATGTTTTAGAAGAAATCCGACTATTTTCAGGATGATCAGGAATGACAAAGACAGTTATGAGGATAAGGTCAGAAGTGGAGTGTATGAAATTCCTATTACTAATCACTTGTTGGGTAGAGCAGAATTTTATATAGAGTATACGGAGAGAAACTTGGAAGAGAGATTAAAGAAACATAAAACGAACCTCAGTTATGGTAAACTCTCCACTGCCCTAAGCCAGAGGTCACTGCTTTGGTTTACGGAAAATTCGCCTCCAACAATACGCCTCCTACATTTCGCCCCGAGAACATTTCGCCCCCGGCTGTACTATACAGTAAGTATACGATAGCAGAGCTAAATAATAGTACAGTAATGTTAAACAGTTAACGGCAAAAAGCCCATCTTATTGATGTTTCACCCCTTCAAAATCGTGTGACCGTTCTTGGACTGCTCCTCGTCCAGTTTTACTAACTGAAAATTAACGGTAATTTGTTAATTGACATCATAAAAGGAGCTTTGTTAGTAAGACTAGTCTGTGCTTAAAACTCGCACTAATCGAATATTTTCTCGCACTAACCGAAAAACGGTATCAATTTTATTAGTTGCACTAATTGAATTCGCACTAATCGAGGCCTACCTGTACTTATTTATTAAATTTATATTATTGGTGACATCTGGTGTTAAATTGATTATTTAAAATTCAAAAATTCTTCAATTCATTAAAGTAAATTTGCATAAATGGAGAGATTACTATATTATAATACAAAAATACAAATTGAATACTAAAAAATTAATAAATATTTCAGAGAAAAACATATACACATATATATTTCATTTTATAAAATCAATTTTATTTATATATACATATAGAATTAGCCAAAAAAATTCTTCAGTTTTTAAGTAAAAATAAAAGACACATTTTTCGTTTTCACTGATAACTTTATCAACCAACATATTCACCATTTTGTTCCATTATCTTCTACCATCTTTCAGGCAACTTCATAATTCATCTTCTCAAAAATTTTCATTTTCTAAAGCAAAAACCTATTCCAGGTGCTTTTGCAGTCTTCCAGTGAATTGAAATTTTTTCCATTAATAGAATATTATAAAGACCAAAATAAATGGAAATCCAAAACTGTAATGTCTGGTGAATACAATGGATGAATCAGAACTTCTCAGCCAAGCTGTAACAGTTTTTGGCTGATCATCATAGAAACATAGTCTTGTGTTATCCTGATGGAAGATTATGCATTTTCTATTGATTAATTCCAGATATTTTTCATCGAGTGATCTTTTCAGTTGGTCTAATTGGGAGTAATACTTATTGGAATTAATTGTTTGGTTTTCAGAATGAGCTCATAATAGAGGATCCCAACTAATCCCACATATACACAATATCACCTTTGGATAAAATTGGCCTTTGGTGTAGTTGGTGGCAATTAATTTCGTTTACCTCATCATCTCTGCCAATCCACATTTCATTGACTGTCATAATTTGTTTTAAAAACACAACATTTTTGTTATATTTAATTAAAGAATCACATACGGAAATATAGTCAAGAAAGGTTTTTTTTTTTTTGCTTAATTTATGTGGAACTTAAAGTAATTAACATAATTCAAACTGAGAAAATAATTTTCAATGTTTGATTTGGATATTTTGAACATGTCAACTATTTTCTGTGTTGTATAATGTGATTGTTCTTAATTAAAGTCTTGATTTGATCACTACAAACTTCAACCAGTTTACCTGATGTTGAAGCACTGTCCAGTGAGAAATCTCCAGCACAAAACTTTGCAAACCACTTTTGATACATTCAGCCACAGCACATTCTTTATACACTGCACAAATCTTTTTTGCAATTTTATCTTTCTTGAAATAATAAAGTATAATATGCTGAAAATGTTGTTTATTTTCTTCCATCTCCAATATTAAAACAGCTACACAAAAATTTACCAATTTTGATAAATATTTTTTTAAATGCACACTGATATGATAATTGTCATCATACAATCTAACAAAATTGTTTCGAATGAAATTAGAAACAACTAAATGCTACTACAGCCATCTAAGGACAAAAACCAAACAAACTTTTTGGCCAACCCAATATATGATATATAAAAATGAAATGATTTATAAAAATTATATTATTAAATAATACATAAGTTTATATTACGATATTTTTAAAAAAAATAAATATTAACTGTAAATTAATTTTATTAGAAATTTGAAAATATATCTCCAATATTAAACAGCAGGAAAATGATATAGCAATATAAACTAATGTGCTTTCAAATTAGAAGCATAAATAATTATAAGAAAAATTTGTCTATAAAATTATAGATGATTGCAACACTGACAAAGAGATTGAAGGAAATTAGCAATATAAAAAAATCATGTAATATTAAAAACATTATGTACTGAATCAGAATATTTAAAAGTAAACTTTTGATATTAATAAACTATTGGATGTTCCTGACTTACAATGCAGTTGTATTCAAAAATTTGAACAATCAAAACTCAGAACACAATTTCCCATAGACATAATATTATATAGTATAGAAATTTGTATATAAATCACTCTTGGTATTCATTATTGTACAATTCATCACTATAGTATATTCAATGAATATGACAGGAAATTCATCTTTCAGGAATAAAAAACAATACAAAATAGAATGTTAAAAATATTTTAAAACTTTTTGTCGAATTACTCTCCATCATAAATTAAAAATAATTCAAACCAATGAAACAAAACTTAATGTAGCCCTTCCATCACTGACAAGGATATTTGATAAGTAAACAAAGATTCTCTGAGCTCTTTGTTTTTATTCCTGAAGAGGACTTTTTTAAGTTGAAAATGTTCGAATGTATATAATCTTAAATATTTTTAACAGTTTGTGCTTATATTGGTAAAGCCCCAAAGTTATTAAATGTATATACTATAAATCCTATAATGTTCAAATTTCGGAAATAGCAGGCAAAATTTATCTGTTCCAAATAATTGTTTGAGAAGGAATATTTGAACTTAAAAGGCTTATCTTTTCTTTATCATTGTTTATTTAAATTCATTACAAAGTTAATTATATTTGTATATAATGTGTATGCATTAGTGTTATTTATACATTAATATAATATGGGTTTTGCTGATTTTTATATATAATTCAGAAGTACTACATTCCAATTTAGGGATGTATATAATTTAGAAATTATTGGATTTATGCCTATAGCAGTGCTTCTGAACGGGCTAAACATAGCCACAGGGCTTCTTAGCAAATTTGGGCAGACAGACTTCGCTCAAGTCAGCTAACCAATCATAAATCAACATTTTCTTAGGGGATTATGTGATCCAAATAACCCTAACTAGCCAAATTTCCCATATCAATTTATTTTTATGTTATATACATCCCAAAATCAGAAATCTGCCGATATCTAGTCTTAACTGGTTAAAGTGTCAGGATGGTAACCCAAAGTTTATGATTCGACTCCAGGCCAAGGCAAATTTTTAATTTCGGGAAATTAGCAAAAATTAAAGTTCAATTATTAAATAACAGGTGGCGCCACCTTAGCATAAACAAATTAATTATTAAATTGGCAGATATTTCAAAAATAAATTGCTAGGAGAAATTTGGCTAGTTAGGATTATTTGGATCCAAGTAATTTGTCAGTAAATGGCAATAAATGGCATAAAATCATAATTGTTGTTAATAAATAATTTTTTCATTAGTTATGATTATTTTCTCATTAGTTGGATTATTTGGATCCAAGTAATTTGTCAGTAAATGGCAATAAATGACAAAATCATAATTGTTGTTAATAAATAATTTTTTCATTAGTTATGATTATTTTCTCATTAGGATGACTAAACCAATCCTCACAATCTTACTGGCTTTATTTTTAAGCTAGAAAATAAGGATAGGCAATAAAGAATGCAAAGGGCATCTGTGTGCACAGAGGAAATCTTATTTAGTTCTATTTGCAGTTTGAGAGAATTTGATATACAGATAGGCCTCGATTAGTGCGACTTCGAATAGCGTGAATTCGATTAGCGTGACTTAAAAAATTGATACCGTTATTCGGTTAGCGCGAGAAAAGATTCGATTAGCGCGAGTTGTAAACACAGATCAGTCTTACTAACAAAGCTCCTTTTATGATGTCAATTAACAAATTACCGTTAATTTTCGGTTAGTAAAACCGGACGAGGAGCAGTCCAAGAACGGTCACACGATTTTGAAGGGGTGAAACATCAGAAAGATGGGCTTTTTGCCGTTAACTGTTTAACATTACTGTACTATTATTTAGCTTTGCTATCGTATACATACAGTAGAGTACAGAATTTTCTCTTTTAAAAAGTATCGAAATGGATAAAAGGAAGAACACTTTTGATGATAAAACAGGAAACGAAAAAAAGAGAAGTGATTACGCTACAGCAAAAAATGGATGTGATTGAGCGACATAAAAGCATTCTTTGTTAAATTTTTTTAAATAAGGATATCTTTACAAATTTATTTGCCTATTATATTGCTGTGCTACCGATATTATTTATTTTCTTTTGTTTATTATCTGATTTCTTTATTTAAAATAAAACTTGTGAAAAAAATTTGTTTTTGTTATCTTTTGGTGTCGTATTCTGCTAATAAACAAATAGAAAACTTGTTAAAAATTTCTCATTGGTTCATTAACTTCGCTTATTAATGCTATCTGGAACTAATTTACTGATTCAATAAAGTTGCAATGCTTAATTGCAAATCGGCCTATTCACTCAATTCTCGACCCAGAAATGGCGGCCAGGCGGCGCTCAACTTCCGCTTTCGATTCGCTATTTTAGTTTTGATTTGGCGGTTGGTTTGATGATGATATGAGACGCAATTCCTGGTAAGTTATTAATTTAGATGATGAACAATGATGTAAAATATGAAAATAAATATTTACAATAAACTTAACACTAACTGTTTAAGAGTTATTCATTGTGAAGTTAGCTAATGGCCGGAATCTCACAAAGCAAGAACCAATTACCATATTTTCCATAGAGTTAATACTTCGATTAGCGCGAGAAATTCGTGGAACCAATTATTCGCGCTAATCGAGGCCTACCTGTATTATAATATTGCATCTCTGAAAGTTCTTTCCCATTCTCGGGCTAATGCCTTCTCGGTGTACCACACCCTCATCAGGCTCTTTAAATTACATCTCTTTTCAAATCAAAACATCGTTCTATACATTGCTATGACAACCGTAACACATTAGAATAATACAATTATTCTACGATGTTTTGATTTGAAAAGAGACGTAATTTAAAAAGCCTGATGAGGGTGTGGTACACCGAGAACGTTAGCTTTAAATAAAGGATTTTTGTTAACTAACTGCTTGAAGTGCTGTTTATTTGGAACATAACTTTGTAAGTAGTAAAAAGCAGTCATAATTAGAAGGTTATAATACCTTCTCAAGTAAAAATATTAATAATATGAATGCCTCCATAATCAGTCATAAATCAATTGCATGATTTATGTATCTTAACAGCTTAGGAGGAACAGTATATATACAGGGTGATTCGTTTAGAACTGATCTATTTCATTGGGCTGTAGTTTTGTGAAGAAATATCCGATTTTAATGCAGTTTGTGGCAAAAGATGCAGGAATGATGAAAATTTAATGGTCCGTCCCGTTTTTGATGTGCAACACCGAAAAAAAGATAAGCAGCCAATAGATTCAAGCCGTCCCCAGATTTCTTCTTATGGGGTTTTCTGAAGGGTTGTGTGTATTGCGATAAACCACGAACACTGGACGAATTAAAGGCCAACACTTCTAGGGAAATTGCAAACATCACTGCCGACACATTGCGGAGTGTTGCAGCTAACATGGAGCGGCGAGTTCGGTTATGCCTATGCCAGAAGAGTGGTCATTTTCAACACCTACTGTAGGGTAAGTGATTATAAACCTTTAATAACCTTTACACACCTTTAGTCACGTTTTGTATGCCACATGGGAATCAAAGATTTTGTACAGCAATCAGAGCTTTTAACAGCGTTTTATAGGCGAAAGCCATCCCTCCTTGTATAGCATTTCACAGTTTCCGTTATTTCTTATTTCTTCGGCGTTGTACATCAAAACACGGGACGGACCACTAAATTTTCATCATTCCTGCATATTTTGCCACAAACCGCATTAAAATCGGATACTTTTTCACAAAACTACAGCCCAATGAAATAGGTCAGTTCTAAATGAATCATCCTGTATAAACACTTCAATTAAAATTTAAATTTTGATAAGTTTAGTGATTCTGCTGATAACATGCACATGTATGCTGCTAAAGATATGCAGTACTTTATATAGTGCTATATGTTACATCCAGCATTTACATTATAATTGGATCAAGATCCTCTTATTATAAGATGATAAAAGTTATAGTTTAATGAATCTAATGAAATAGAGTATTTCAAAATCAAAACCACTATTGACTGTATTTAAACAGTCATTAATTTAAATGATATGTAAGGAACTTATTACTTTGTATTCTCTTCTTAATTTACATAAAATCTTTAGGTGAGCCATTCAATAACACTGTATTCAGTTTATAAAAATTTACCCTTGACCTTTCCTAATTTATTTTTATTATTATTACTTTAGGCATTTTATTTATTTTAAGGGTTAACTTACATTTCATATCTTCCACTTCATGCATTCTGCAAATTCAACAAATCAATATGAATAAATTCTTTTTTCTAGCACTTAGGTAGGATATAAACATCTTTATTATTCTATTGTACAGTCATGGAAATGTTTTCAGTCTATCTGACCCTCATCAGCTATATCTATACTATATACATATATTATGTAAAACTTAATACCAGTTAAGAATTCCAATAGAACAACGTGAATTCTATAATTTTTAATAATTATAATAAAGATGTTTATATCCTACCTAAATGCTAGAAAAAAGAATTTTCATTTAAAGGTAGCATAATTTTCAAACATTAGTATCAATATGAATAATTCAACATGCCTATAAATAATATTCAGTTTTGATTCATTTTTTTTATTTTTCTGTATAAGTGTGCAAAAAGTTTATATACTTTGAAGAGATCTTTTTAGGTCAAATGTACTATAATGTAATTAATAGATTTATTTCTTCTGGCTAAACTGTGCTAGTTCATTCATCTAATTTATGGTCATACACTATTAGAGATATTGTATAAAACTATTCTGAGTTCATTTGTCTAGCCAGAAATTTTTTTCAATTTTGATGAAAATATTTCTGATTCTTTAACTAACTTCAATTAAAATTTAAATTTTGATAAGTTTAGTGATTCAGCTATAACATGCATATGTATGCTGCTAAAGATATGCAGTATTTTATACAGTCAAATCCCTATTAGACGCCACCATCTGTTTGGGGACAATTTTGGCCGCTAATTGGGGTTGGCAGTTTATCGAAAACATATGACATAGAAATGAAAATGAACTCCGAATTTATTAAATTTAATAAAATACAGTACATTTATACTTAACATTTCTAAAAACTGTATACTTTATAGCAATGGATGGTTGGTGCGTTTCAAATAACAGAAGAGCCTTTCGTGAATGTTGTGTCATGGTGAAACATTAAAAAGACTTAGCATCACTTGATTAGTCACTATGGAAATGATCTGGTTCTTACAAGCTTAAATTTTCTACAACCTAGGTGTGAACCAGGCTTAAAGAAACATGATTAACTGTTAACTCCATCTCTCCCACACTCTGATTACAAATGAATCCAGAGAGCTTTTAATGTATACAGTACTGTTGAACTTCGGGATGTGAGTCATCTTACATGCCCTTGGTGGATTAATGAGGACAAATACAATAACAAATGGAATATTTATTTAGATGTTTCTATGGCAGATAGGGTCTTATCAAGGTTTCCCTATTCCGTTAACATAGGGAAGCTCCATTCTGCCAAATTAGTCTTAGAAGTTTTGTAAAATTTAAATTAACATAAAATAACTATTTTTTTAATCAAAGTTTTACACCATAATATTATTTTGTATTCTATTTTGATTATAATTAATAAAATAGTGTGTATTTTATTCATTCAATTCTAACATACCATTGATTTACCAATTTAGTTATGTAATTTTTCTCTTTTTCCCCAATTTTGATCAAAGGAACTGTGAGCATGGAAAATGATTCTGATTTTATTGAAAATTTAGAATAAAAATACTGTAAAAGTCAAATAATAGTGCAAAGTTTATTTAAAACATTAACAGCACAATAAATAAGAACTGTTTCACATTTTAATTTCTAGTCTTTCATTTACAATAGAACATTGTTAATAAAAAAATGCAATAAAAAATTTAATAGTGACAAATAATATTTTAACAAACAATGCAGTTAAACTTATTTGAACACTGATCTGGTGAAACAGTCTTTGGTTAACTTAACATAACATTATGAAGAAAAATGATTGCATCCTCTATTGATGCATTTTTATGACTGAAGTTGAATAATAATTAAAACTGAAATAAAATGATGTAATTCTTTGTGAAACAGTTGGGAAATATTTGATTCTTCATAAATTAGGTTAGAAATACATCAACTTTTTGTCTGGAACCATCTAAGCCTTTTATAATGTTCATATACTAACACAAACTTACAATCCAAACTTCAAGGGAATTTTAATCCAAATGAACCTGATAAATTTGCTAAATTAAACCCTTGAGACATTGAGGGCCCATAATAGATTTAGCCCTGTCAGGAATAGATCTATTGGCAAAGTCCGATGCCGGTAATCTAAAAGTTGGTTCCAAATCAATATAACTGCCTGAAAAATCAATCCACTCGTTGGCCTCGGTGGTCTAGTGGTATGACGTTGGGATGTTGGCCCAAAGGTCTCCGGTTCGATCCTGGGCTGAGGCGGATTTTTTCATCTTCAGGTAAATTAGTTAAAATTCTAATTTAATTAGTAATTAATAGATGGCTCCATTTGTTGGCTTAGTAATTTGTATAATTATTCTAAATTATTTCAAATTAAAATTTCCATTGTGTGTCTCAAGGGTTAAATTTGGCAAGTTTATCAGGTTCATTTATACTAACTTAACATATTTTGTTTAACACACAGGTTTTCTAATCCCAACTAGTATGTTATGGTGAGGAATATATCTATATATTTGGTTGATAATATATATATCCAAGGTGGCCAAATTGAAGCTTGTGATACCTTTAGTGTTGGTCCATACCATGAAAGTCAATAGTTAATATATATATATATGTTACTTAATAGTTCCAGCTTGTGATACCTTTAATGTTGGTCCATACCATGAAAGTCAATAGTTAATATATATATATATGTTACTTAATAGTTACTCAATATAGATATAAATATTTACTTAATTTAAATATATACATATTTGTAACTTGTTTATTTATTATAAAAAGTAATATGCATTTATAAAAAATAAATGAATGTAAAATATATAATAAACAATTTTTGAAACCACACTTAAGATTATCCGAAAAAACTAATGCAGTTCTCAATGACCCAGAAAAAACTGATTGCGGCTCTCAACTATTTGAGATTCTCCAATATGGCTCTTAGTGATATGAAGCTTAGCCACCCCTGAAAAAACTAATGCAGTTCTCAATGACCTAGAAAAAACTGATTGTGGCTCTCAACTATTTGAGATTCTCCAATATGGCTCTTAGTGATATGAAGCTTAGCCACCCAATATATAAAATCATGCTTAATTTTTAACTCTTCACTACACCTCCTAATTTTGTCTGGATAATTATTATGAAAAAGGCAGCAATACTAACTGCTACCCATATCGCATTGGTTATAATTGCAAGAGTATATAAAATATATTCAGATAAATGAAAAAATTACAAACCTTGTTCATGAAACATTTAAAAAAATCATTTTAAAGTATTTTTAGAGATTGTATTGAAAATTTCTAAAAACAGAATCTCTTCAATACAATACAAAACAAAACTTTCACTTCAAATTTATAAAAACTATCATTTATAAATGATTTAAATTTTGTATATGAATTGATGCATATCATTTTAAGGAAATTAAAATGTATATAGCTAACATAATCAATCCTTCACTATTTATCTCAAGTAAAAAAATCTCTTTCTTTTTCCCTAAAGCATTAATATTAAACCAGCCCCAATCAATAAAAGATGCTTAAAAGTGGCTCTTTGAAGAGTTTGAGATTGCTGAAAGGAAGGTGCCTTTGGTTACTGACAAATATGAAGGTTTTTATAATATGTCAAAATCTGATGACTTTTTGTAGAGTTGAAATGGCTCAAATTTATCAGGCAATGACTGATTAATAAAAACTGATCAATTGACCAGATAGCCATCAATCAATTATTCAGACAATAAGCTAGTTAATAAGGTCAATTACTGATTACTTATTTATCAATCAGTGCATCTTTAATGAGTAAATGAAGAAAAAGGTCAATTTTGAAAGAAAAGACTGTTTGAAAGGAAACATCTTATGAGAAAGATTACTTAATGAAACCAACTAAAACTGAGTCTATTTTCCATTAGTTTGAAAAATGGACATCATTTTATTGATTTTATTACTACATTATCTTGATTATTACAAGATAATAATCAAGATTTTAGCTAAATTAAAAATTTAAGTCATTAATTTTAAAAAATCATTTGTTTTGCCATTAAGTATTTTTGGAATAAATTTTATAATAATTTTATTAGATATAATCATACCTGCTCTTCAGTGGGAGTCAGATTTGCAGTCCTGATTTCTTTCATAGTTGGTAAGTCTTCTTTTAATATTCCATTTGTCGTCATCAACTACTGAAAGCAAGAAAAGTGATTACTAATGATTTTAATAATAAATTAATTTACTGATAAATAATAAAGTACAATACAGAATCTAGAATAAATTGATTTTTCTGTTCTAAAAAAGTATACTTGGCCAACAAATTAGTTAATAAAAACATTTGTCGGCAAATAACATTGTAAAAAAGACTTATTCCAAAAACTCTGCAAACTACCGACTAAACGTTTAAAAAACAAAATACATTTTTTTGTATTCTAACTTGTAAGAACTGAAAACTGATGAGGATCTTGTTTGAAGATCAAAAACGTTTTTTTAATAAATATTTATACTGATTTTATAGACTTAGCTGCAATTAGTACTTTTGATTTTAAAAGTTTAATTGTAAAAAAGACTAAATTCATTTCACTAAATATTTTTTCCTAAACAGAAATATAGATGAGAAGCAACTTTTAATGTCATTCATTAGCTTAAAATATTTACAGAGTATCCCTTAATAATTGGGACAAAATCATATCACAAATTTCTTACATCAAATTAACTTTCGTGTTTCAAAACAAACGTTAAAACTTTTCATATACAAACAATCCACATGTTTGGCTCTGTTTTTGTTAGAGAAGGATTCAAATGCTATCAAACTAGAGAATTGTAATTTTAGTAGTAATAATAGACAATGAATACTGAATCCTTTAGGATGTTATAATCATCTAGATTTAATTCTAAGTCCTCAAAGTAATAAAATAATCTGGAATTGAACCCAGATCCCCAAGGAGATTTGCTTTACTATATTTTTAATAAAACAAAAGTATTTCTAACCAATATGCTATGAAAATAATCAAGTTCAGAATATTGTAAAGACTATGTTAAGAATGGAATAAACTGATTGTCAAATGTTGTAAATCGAGGACTATCTGTTGTATATATTTTATAAGTTAATTTTTCAAATGTTAGCTTATGTTAAAAGTCATTTCATGCCAAATCACCCAATGCTTGCAAGACCATTTTTAAAAAAATTAATACTTTTATGCTTATTTCTATAAGTATTTAAAATAACATTTGTAAAATTGTAATTTAAAAAAAATATAACAAACTCAGCACTAATACGCAGTAGAGAAAAAAAACATTTATTTCACAAAACGTCGCAAACATTTTCAGCTTTACGCCATTTTCAAGCGACAATTTCAAATCACCACAGAACAGAACACAATAACGAAGCGTATAAGTGTCACCATGGTTACAATAGAACAGTTTCCTTAACGAAGCGTATAAGTGTCACCATGGTTACAATAGAACAGTTTCCTTAACGAAGCGTATAAGTGTCACCAATAGAACAGTTTCCTTACGTAAGGAAACTGTTCTATTGTAACCATGGTGACACATACGCTTCGTTATTGTGTTCTGTTCTGTGGTGATTTGAAATTGTCGCTTGAAAATGGCGTAAAGCCGAAAACGTTTGCGATGTTTTTGTGAAATAAATGTTTTTTCTCTACTGCGGTTAGTGCTGAGTTTGTTATATACTGATTATAAGAGTTTTAAGCAGTTTAATAAGTGAATATTGGTTTAAAAAAAATATTTCAGTAAGTTAAAAAATTTAGGAACCACTGTCAAAAGTGAATATTTTTAAGTAATCAACCTAAAAAAAATTGATTCACAATAGTTGGATTAATAAAATCAGAATTAAATTTTTTAACCCTTTTATATCACTTTGTTTTGATGAATATTGACATCAATGGCAATGAATGGGTTAAGTACTCTACTGATAGTGAAATTTGGAAGTTGCATCAGTTTTAGGAGCTGTATGCTCATGAAAGGTAAAGAAAACTAGTTTCTCATAACTACTCTGTAATGGCAATTTTGTCTAGTCTTATTATTATATTAATCACTTGCATAATCATTAAATTTACATTTTTCAGGCAAAATAATAATATTTTTTAAATAATTCCTTATAAAAATTGATACAGGTATTCCTTACTTATGCAAATAATTGAAATCAAAGGTTTTTACATAACTTAAATAATTATTTTTAGCAAAAATTCTAAGTGAAAACCAATGAAACTAGTGGATTACTCTGATTGCAACTAATACAGGGTACAACATTATGAAGCCATATTGTTCTTTGAATGAAAAGGAGATAATACTACATTGGATGATATCATATCAATAATATGATATTTAAGATCAGTAATCAATACATAAAACATAAATAAATCAAGCAACATGAACTTTTAAATGTTATAAGCCAACATGTCTGAACTTACAAATACTAGTACAGATCATAAAAATTTTTTGTAAAATTTTAGGCATTGCAAGTAAGTCATGCACTTCTACTATCCGACCAGTTTAGCCGCGACCATCCACGCAAGTACGTGTGCGCGAACTGAACAAAACCAGTGACAAAATAGGGATGACAGCTTTGCACATGGATGTTTTCAAATGGAAGATAACTGAAGTTGAATGGAAGTTTATTGTAATGTCAAATGCTAAATGATTAGATATGACGTTGGAAATAGTATATTTAACAGAACTTAATATATTAATTCAATAGACATTGGAAATATTTTATTGTAATGTCGAATGCTAAATGATTAGTTTCGACGTTGGAAATAATTACTAACAGAATTTAATATAATATTAATTCAATAATTCCCACTCATCATTATACCGACTGAAACTTAATATAATATTAATTCAATAATTCCCACTTGTCATTATACCAACTGCGACTCTCCCTTTCGCGTTTGGACTCATCCACCTTATCTAGGCACGGTTTCGTGACAGACAATATTGAGTTCTATCCCATAAATCAAAGTTCAACTGTGTTGCTGAACATCAAACAAATCATTAACAGTACATTTAAGAAATATTCTATTTATTTTGAAAAACAGTAGTGTTTTTGATTACTAAATTAATCATCTTCAAATGAATCAAAGCACAAAAGTAGGAAAATAACACAAATTTATCTCAATAAACTTGTATTATTATTAATGATAGGATGAATTATTATACATAATCTTCAGCTGTACAAATATTAAGACAAGATACAAAACAGAATATACTTCAAATAAATAAGTGACTCACAAACATTCTATGAATTCTAGAATAAAACTTTCAAAAGAGCTTGGCATGGCATTAGTTAGATGTTATGAGAATGACATTATAGTCAAGTGGCAGGATATGAAAGTAATTAACTTGTATAAATCAAACATGCTAAAATAATTGAAAACTATTGCAATCCTAGAACATATGAGAGATAAGAATTTGATCAATGAACAACTTTTAGAGGCCCTGTCAACAGAAAGAATGTATTACATATCCCAAGCACTATAAGATGTTCAGTCTAAGCTATGATATTTTAATTCAGATTTGTGTATATTACCTGTGTGCCAATAAGAACTAAAGAAGAAAATGCAGAGCCTATACTGGCTTTGAAAGTGTTGTTTTTTATAGTGGTGTTATCGACATTTGTTGTGAGGAATAGAAACTGGTGTTTAAAACCAAACTTACTTTGAAAGTTTCATTCTAGAATTCATAGAATTATTTAAATGTTTACAAGTCAGTGTTTTGTTTAAATTATATTATACTTTGTATCTTGTCTTAATATTTTTGTAGCTGACAAGTACCAAAAATATTACTACTATTTTTTCACAATAAATAGAATTTTTTCCTGCTATAAAAGCACTATGAAATATTTATTTAAGTTCTGTTCCATTCACAATGTTTTTGTATCTCTGTTTATATTTTTATTAATTCTATTGACTGATTTATTTTCAATGATACGGATTTCTTCTATTAACTGACATATATTATAACAAAATAGAGAGTTTTGTGTTTTTGCTAAACACCTGATTAATGTTTTAGTCCATCAGAATATTTGTATTCAACACAATTATTGTTTTGAACTTCATTTATGAACAAGATTTAGTCTTGGTTCCAGACTGAATGTGAGTTGGAAAATAAGTGGACAGAAAGGCCTAAATTCTCCAATAATCTTACTTGACAGTATAATATTTATTTATATACAAAAATATTACTTAGATATATAAATATTTAATAATACAAGATGAAACTCTAGTCTGGCATTCAATTATCCAGAATTCAGAATACAAATACTGCTCTTATGTAATCATGAACTAAGTAGGATTATTCAATCATTTCAAGCAGAGATACAGAGAGAATATAATTTAATTAACAAATACTTTAAAAGAGAGTGGAATATTTTTGGCATAAAGAAGCCATCATTAGCAACAGAAAGGTTAAAAATTCAAATGTAATGAGAGTTCAAATATAAAATATTTTAGAAGTAAATCAAAATGAAAATATGTTAATAACTTATGATATTTACACAAAATATTAAAAAGATTGATTAAGGATAATATATAAAATAAAAATACAGGTAGGCCTCGATTAGTGCGAATAATTGGTTCCACGAATTTCTCGCACACATCGATTATTCAATTAATGTAATGTTCTTATACGATTATATTTCGTAATCAATACATTATATAGTATTAGAATTACTATTCAACAGAATAGCTGTTTGTTTTTATCGCCATCAACTATTAATTAATTACATATACTACAGGCAAATAAAATACTATACAGAATGTATACTGTGTATACAATAAAACAAATATAAAAAGAGTGAATACAGGTAGGCCTCGATTAGTGTAAATAATGGGTCCCACGAATTTCTCACACTATTCGAAGTATTTGTATAAAGTTTTATAAAAATCTGATAAGCTGGCAGTTTCTCTATAAAAGTATAGAATATCCTTTATAGATATTCAGAAAAATTGATATATCATCTCTCTGAATGGAGGAAAAGTAAAAAACATTTAGCAATGAAAGGGCTAAAGAAGTTTCAATATATTTTATTGTTTTCAAAATGTTAAATTGAAATTATATTTATAGGTGGTAACATCCAAAAATATAATTGAAGCTGATTATATATTTTCTTGTATTCCTTCACAATGTAAGTTATTCATTATTTTAATTTCCATAATTTTAAAATATTATAAGAATAGAAATATAAACAAATGCTCTCCTAAATTAATTTAACTAGTATCCTAATTATTTCATATCTTAGAAAATTTTTAAATAATTTGATTATTATTTTTTTAAATCAAATTATAAATTCAAATTTCATTATTCAGAATAATAGAAATAATATGTAATATCAAACTAATAAATAATTCATAGGATAATTAATTTGGGAATTTTTTTTATTTTTTAGCTTTATCCAAATTATTATTTGAACAATATCCATTACTATCTGATTTCCTTTCAAGCATTTCTACAGTACATGTTGGCACAGTCAATCTTGAATTTAATGGAAATCAATTAAAGCATGAAGTAAGATATTAACCAATCAGAATTACAATAGATTAAAATATGTAATTTTAAACATTTAATTTTAATCTAAAATATGCTAAAATTGCTAAAAATAGATGCTCAAAATACATCTCTCTAAATTTAATAACCTATCAGGATATAAAACACTAACTTAATCCAAGTTTGTGTTTTATATCCTGATAAGTTATATTGCAATCCATTTTTAAATAGTGTACAATTTTCTGAAAGAAGAAAAAATATTGATCAACACATACACAAAAAATATAAAAAGTTATCTATACATTATTTTAATAATGAAAATTTTATGCTACATGATTCTATGATTTTTTTGTATTGTTGAAGTTATTCAGGAAAATATACAGTATGGAAAAAATGATTTCATTGACATTCCATAAATAGCATATTCAGCTGTTTAGTTATCTTATGTGGAAATATTGTAGCATTTTTGGTGGTGATCAGCAATAGCAAGCAATATCAATAAAATAAAAATATTTAATGCATCACTTACTATATCACAACTGAATATGCTTTAGTGAACTACAGTTATAAGTCAATTGGCTTGCTGCTCCAAACAATATTGTAACAATTTTAAAATTACAAATAAGCTAATTAGATGTTTTGCAGTCAGAAAACAAAGAAATAACCTAGATAAATACTAGGTGCATATTCAGTATTATTTAGTTTACAATTCTGTTTAAAAATTGTTAAATTTTCTAAATTTAACAATTTTTTTTTACTATTGTATTTTTACAATAATTATTTTAAAACAATAATAAAATTATAGGTGTTTAACTGGTTTATGCAAATAATTGGAACCAAAGTTTTTTATGTAATTTGAATTTTGTATAAATTGGAGAAATAATTTTTTAACAAAAATTCTTGAGGTTAGGTGATATATAATGATTACACCTTTACAATATATTGCATCATATTATTCTCTGACTGAAAAGAATACAATGATGATGCATGGAGTGATATCTTATGATCAACAAGCAATACAAAACATAAATAATCAAATATCAATATAAACTTTTAAATATTGTAAACTAATATGCTTGCACTTATAAACATGTACTGTACAGGTAGGCCTCGATTACTGCAAATAATTGGTTCCACAAATTTCTCGTACTATTCGAAGTATTAACTATATGTAAAATATGGTAATTGGTTCTTGCTTTGTGAGATTCCGGCCATTAGCCAACCTCATGATGAATAACCACAATATTAACTGTTTAAGAAATATTTATTTTCATATTTTACATCGTTGCTCATCATCTAAATTAATAACATACCAGGAATTGCGTCTCATACCATTATCAAACCAACCGCCAAATCGAAACCAAAATAACGAATCGAAAGCGGAAGTTGAGCGCCGCTTCTATGTCGCTCAATCACATCCATTTTTTGCTGTAGCGTAATCACTGACCTCTTTTTTTTTCGTTTCCTGTTTTATCATCAAAAGTGTTCTTCCTTTTATCCATTTCGACCCTTTTTAAAAGAGAAAATTCTGTACAATACTGTATGTATACGATAACAAAGCTGAATAATAGTAATGTTGTATAGCTAACGGCAAAAAAGCCCATCTTTCTGGTGTTTCACCCCTTCAAAGCCAAGTAACTGTTCTTGGACTGCTCCTCGTCCGGTTTTACTAACCGAAAATTAACATTAATTTGTTATTGACATCATAAAAGGGGACGGATCTTTGTTAGTAAGACTGGTCTATGCTTACAACTCGCATTAATCGAATATTTGGTCGCACTAACTGAAAAACGGTATCAATTTTATAAGTCGCACTAATCGAATTCGCATTATTCGAAGTCACACTAATCGAGGCCTACCTGTAGAATATCGCATTATTCGAACTCGCACTAATCGAGGCCTACCTGTAGTAGAAGATAATTTTTTAACATCAGGCAACAACAGCTCTTGAGAAAAATACTGATTATTTCTGAAATCCGTTAATTTAATTTTTATTGTACAGTATTGTGTTTAAATTTTTAATTATAATTCATATCCATATTTAACGCTTTCATAATCAGCAATCAACCTACAATTTCTTCATTTTGCATTAAAGTAAAATATTTCAATTATACTATATAATATCCCGTTAAGTTTGCCCATGTACAGTGTTGTCCAGATTAACTTCACGATAATGAGATGCAATCATGTAACTTTCAAATAGCAATCTTTGTTTTTAATCCGAGCATAGCTGTTTTCAAAGATTATAAAATACAGTACAGTAAAAAAATAATAATAATTGGATGTTAAAATTAAGTGTATGGATGAAATTATATATCATATTTCCAATGAGAGACCATTAGATAAAATAAACTTGCTATGCGCTTTACAAAGTGATATTGAACATTTTTCATCTTTAAAAAAATAAAAATAGGGAAAGAACATGTAAAACACTTGAATATTACGAGAAAGATGATGACGCCATTCCTTGGATGACGCTGTCTTATGGAGCATTCTCCAACTATTGCTATTAAAGGGAAGGTATAGTAGATTCGTGACGATAAATGACGTAGCTAAGGGACATAAAAATTGTGACATCACGCTTTAAAGATGATTAGAATTTTACATTTCTATGATTAATTTTTTTTTTATAAAATATAAACCGTTTATGCTGAATTATTCGAAAACGAAAGACTAATGTAAGAGATTTATGTCATATTTAGAGATACGTTTATTATAAAATGTAAGATACATATCTATACCCTTTTCAAAAAAAGATGACCTACCTTATATGGTAAAGTGCTTATGGATTGCAAAGGTCAAATCATCCAATAGAATAGCCGGTTTCTGTTTCGTTCATCCAATAGCAGTTTATCTTTTATCACCTGTAACAATTTGAAATGTTAATTCGACAATTTTTTAAAAGATAATAAATACTTCATATTTCATGGTTGTGCTATTTAATATTAAACTAAATCTCTAATCGCTTAAAATTAAATAAATACGAATGATGTCACCGTCCTTTAGTATTTAGCAGTAATGGCGGATAGTATAGTTGTTTGTAAGCGAGGAGAAACATTGCGCAGTCGATTTAGAAATATTATTTTAAACGTATATAAGTATTTTGGAAGGCAGAAATCTATTCGAATAGACATTTTTAACGAAACTTCAATAGCTACTGGTGTTTCTGTATCAACAATTAAAAGAATTGTAACTGAAGGAAATTTTCAAATTATAATTAATTTTAGTATTTATAAAGTAAAAATTGAAATATTTTAATCTGATTACTGTGTTTTAATTCAAATATCAAGTCGAAAATGGTAATAAATTCTCTACTGCAATCCGTTTTACATCGTATCTCTCTTATCGTTAATCATAACTGAAAAGACTCGTTGATCATCGAATTTGGCCTTGAAAGTTCTTTGTTGAAAAGGGTATAATCAGGGCCGCCGCTAGACATTTAGGCGCTACAGGCGATTTGTTTTTTGGCGCCCTTATTATACTTCATTTCACGTAAGAAAATAGCGTTGGTTTAGATACGATATAAATTCTGCCATCTGCGAAAAAAATATCACCTGTCAGCTTGTCAGTTATGAAATAAAATTGACAAAATTAAATTATATTGAACTATGTTTTTGATTTCGACTTTGTAATTTTTAATATTCAGATATTGTACATTTTTACAGATAAAAATATTTTAGTATTAACAAATTTTGGTTTCATGAATTTAAATTATGTATTTAATGCATGTAAAAACGCTCGGCTCTCAAGCGCCATCTCCTATTACGTGAAATAAAGTATAGGACGTTAAGAAGAATTGTTTCTTATCAAAGACGCAAAAATAAACTTTAATTATACATTCCACATAGAAAATTTAAGTAAATGAAATGAAAACAGAAAATAATAAAATAAATGAAAATCATCATTTTGCCGCCTTTGTCAATTTTGCGCTACAGGCCTGCTCGGCCTTTGCGTAAAAGCGGCCTTGGGTATAATTTTAAAATATTTACACCCAGTTGTTTGAATATTTATTTAAAAGTTAAAAAAAATAAAAGTACAGTATATTTAACCAAATACTATTGCAAAATAATTCCTATTTTCTATTTTACGTATATTTTTATTTACGTAAAAATCATAGAAATAATTTTTAAATAGAAGGGAAAGGATTTTTAGATTTGTGACATCGCTTTCATGAAGATCAAGCTTGGTGTGACGAAAAATAACGAATGGAGAGGGAATTAAAAAGTATTTGAAATAGCACGACATAGAACATCCATTAGTCCGCCGTCTTATTATAAACTAGCGCTCTATACTTTTTTAATCATGCATCTTTTTATCATTAAAATAACAAAGACGGCGGACTAATGGATGTTCTATTATAAACTAGCGCTCTATACTTTTTTAATCATGCATCTTTTTATCATTAAAATAACACGCACCCTTACTCCATATAACAGACATGTGCATTTTTTGCTTATCATAATACATCTCTGAAAATTTCTTACTTCACTCCTAGGATGCCAGTGTCACATTTTGAGGATCACTATACAATGAGTTAAATCTCGAATCCGTGAATTGATTTTATTTTTCGTATTGACTATAACAAAATTTTGGAATTACCGTAATTTATAATTGAGTTATTTGACTTTTTTCTATTACGGTTAATGATTAACTTTTGAGTATAGGTGCCAATAATAGCAGAGGCAATTGCTGCTGTGCGTATTTGGACGGGGAACCAAAATCTTTTTGGCCTTTTATATCATTTTATATTTAAAACATTAATTATTAATTCAAATAATCATTAATAAATACTTTGAAAAAGAATTGTATATATTCAATTTATATAAAAATATTGTCAGAATTTTTCCCATTGCAACCTATTATCAAAATGGCGTTCATTTTTGTATAATTTTTTTATGAAAAGATACAGTGGACTCTCCATTTTACGAACTTTTTTGGATTTCCAAAAAAGTTCGTAAATGGAAAGAACATAAGTAACATTAGGGACTTTTTGGAACCAACTAAATAGTTCGTAAAAATGTGTAGTTCGTAAATTGGAGGTTCGTAAAAATGCGAGTTCACTGTATTCCGATATTAATAACTATCACGCCTGGAAACAAAACTTTAAAATCAATGCTAATACAATACTTGTAAAAAACTTCCGTATGCATTTTTACTTTAATGGCTATAGGCCTATGGAATAATGAAAAACCGTCATCAGAGTTACTTTCTTATTAAAAGTGTTTTTATAATCGATTGTTAAAAATGCTGATAAAGTATATGAATAATTATATTTTAAATGTACATGAAAATGTGCCAGATACACTGGAATTAAATCAGGAACAGGCAGAAAGATGGTTACTGCCAGTAAATAGAATTATTTATCCTATAGACATTTTAAATAGTTTTCGTGTTTCTTGTTATAACTTTTGACAAAATTTATTGATCCTGACTTTCATATTGTTAGAACGAAAAAAAAAAATCACATTTTTATTTTTTAAACATGTTTTATTGGATTAAACATGCATATCGTTTTTGACCAGTTATAACATTTACTAGCAGACCCATGCCTGGCATTGCTCGGGCAGTTCATGGTGTTGTACTGAAGTTTGTCTTTCTCTTAATGTTCGTTTTTCTGTGTCGATTTCGACGACGAGATTTGTGTTGTGACCCTTGCTGAATCATAGGCGGTTGAGTCTCGGCTATATATCTTGGCGGCGGAGGTGGTTTGTGATACCTCATACTTCTTTGTCTTATTGGCACGCTACAACCCTGCGACTGTAAATTGTTTACTGGGAATTCGTCCCAATAGTTTCGGACCCAATGATTATTAGACCTATTCTTAAATGTATTCTTATTTTGTGGCAGTTGATGATGATCTGTCCTTCTTATTCAGCGATATTATGTCGTTGTGGTGGCAGTGAATTATAATACGAATTATTTTGATATCTTGGTCGCATTCTCGACGAATTCGATTGATTTACTATTATTTCTTCTAGTTTAGTTAATCTATCATAAAGTCGTTCGGTCGCCGCCGTTAATTCGATCAGGATCTCTTCATAACTTTGTGGTGGCCGATATGACTGAGAATGCTGTGTCCCTCGCATTCTTGGTTGATTTAAACCTTGTTCGGTCGTTTTTGTCCTTTGGTGCGTGTGTGCTGCTATGTTTGGCTTTGGATCTAACTTGTTTAATCTGTCACTAATCTGCTTAATAGTCGCCTCTAGCTCTCCTGTTTTGTCGATGGATGGGCCGGCTATTCCGAGCCCAGCTTCTTTGGCACCCGCCTCGTCGGATCCTATTATCCTTCCGACATATGGTCGGGGTTTCGCTACTACTTGGTCGATTAATTCCTCGCGTGTGGCTACTAATAATGTTTCGTCAAATGTTTTTGGATCATGGGACATGACAGCTCGCTTAATTCTAT
>AYEL01087798.1:0-10897 GCA_000484575.1 Olivierus martensii
AATTAAAATATTTATATTTTTATATATATATATTACAGAGAAAATATGCCAAGTCATTTTAAGGTAAAAGAATATTGTCCACTTGTATTCCGCAATTTGAGAGAGAGATTTGGAATAGATGATGTTGATTATATGGTAAAATTAATTTAATAAATTAATTAATATTTTTCTATAAATAAAATCAATTGATAAAAGAATATCTTCTGTTTTTAGAATTCGTTAACAAAATCTCAGCCATTGGCTGTCACTTCTCCAGGAAGAAGTGGAGCAAAATTTTATGAATCATATGATCGATTATTTATCATCAAAACCCTTCAAAGTGAAGAAGTTGAACAGATGCACAGTCTACTCAAACAGTATCATCCTGTAAATATTTTGTTTTGTTTATTTCTTAGAATATAATTATATAATTAATTATTATCCAGATTTGCATGAACTAATAAAATAAAATTCATTTCAGTATATTGTGGAATGTCATGGAAAAACATTATTACCACAATATTTGGGTATGTACCGATTGACAGTTGAAGGTGCAGAAACTTACATGGTAGTCATGCGTAACATTTTTAGCAGTCCTTTGAATGTTCACCGAAAATATGATCTCAAGGTAATATTTTCTCTTTAATATCAGTTAAAAAAATAATTATTTGGAAAGCACATAAACAAGAATAGATTGTATAGAAGATACATATATGTGTTTACATTAATATATAAAGATAGAAAGCCTTAGCCTTATTAGGTTGAATATTTCTTTTTCAGCCTTATTAGACTGAAAAAGAAATATTCAGCCTATTAAGGCTTTTTAATATATCTTCCTTACTTGTAAAGAAGTAGTAATCGTCCAAATTATGTGATTTATAGGGGTCAAAAAATGTAACATATTTTGAAAATAATATAAATTGAATTCACATTTTGATAGAAATAAATGGTATAAATCAATAATTCATTCCAGCTCTAGTGTATTCAAACAAAATTTCAATTCTTGATCAGAAATTGTAATACATTATTTTCTCTATGTAAAAATATAGTAATTATATCCAGTTTACTTTTAATCTATATATTTTTTTAACATCTAATTTATGATATAATGAATGTTATTGAAAAGTGATGAAAAAATATTAAAAAAGCTCAAAATGTTTCCAATAGTTTTAGTAGAAAATTGTTTTCATTTTACTTTGACTTTATAAATAGCATTGTATTGAAATTTATATCCACTAAAAGGATTCTGTTGAAAAAGTTCTCCAACAGAAAGTATCACTTATTAATTAAATGAAAAAAATCATATTCACTCTCTAACAGAATGAAATGGTTTGTGAATTTTAATTTTTTTGAAAATTTTCTCCAATAATGTTTTTTTTTTTTTTTTATAAAAAGCCTATATTTCTTTCCATTTGCTAGTTCTGATTTTAACCTTCTTACTTTATATTCCATTTCCATAAACCTTTCTTGTCTCCTTAGCAGCTCTATCATCTGATTTATTTGTGATAGCAATTTAAAAGTATTAATGAAATCATAAAAATAATGATACAATTGACAATTTGAACATCAAAGGAGCTATCATTGAAAAACACAATCTTATTGTGATTTGATTTTTGTTTAAATTCACAAAAAATTTTATTTGGTACCATTATAAAAATTTTAATATTTTGATTATTATTAAATCAGTTGAGCAGTATTTATAAAATATATTTTGCATATCATTCTTCATTATTCACTAAATTGAAAATGAAGTAAAATAAAATTGTTGTAATTAATAATTTTAATACAAGAGTCTCCATAACAAAAGATACATCAATAAAATCAGTAATTTTCATTTAATTTTCTTCAAAAAACAAAATAAAATTTAAAATTTTTCATAAAAATAATGATAATGTAAGTCTGAAAATAACATTTGTTGAAATAACATAGTTGAGCATCATTTATTTATAATATACAGTAATCATCAGTTTTCATTTTACAAATGTGATAATATATCTATAAATCATGTCCCAAATTTTGTTCTATTATATAGGATTTATTTAAAATGAACTTTTTACATTAGATCACCAGTTATATTGATAATACTTTGTAAGTTTTGAAAATTGAAAAACATTGGTTTAAATAAATTACAGTGGATGATTGATTGATCAAATAGTTTTTTTTTTTTTAAATTTTTATTTGCAAAATTAAAAAATGGTATAAATTTATGCTCTTTGTTATATTGAAAATTCTGTTAAACCAAAAAATAACTATATACTATAATTGAAATTTTGATATAGTATTAGTACCAATGATATTATATAATGTTGTTGTTAAATTTTGTCTATATTGGAATACAGATGCTCCTATGATATTCCCATCTTATGAGTATATGATGTTCTAAATTTAGCTATTCTCACATCATATTAGCTAAAAATATGATGTAGAAAATCGCAGCCATCCAATTTTATTAAACATTTATAGTTGGATGGACGATAAAGCATGACTGCATGATAAAGCAATTGCTTACTATCGTTGAGGACCACGCTCAATTTTGAATAATTTTACTAACTTGGAGAATCTGGGTTTAGATGTTTTTACTTTCATGGATACAATGAATAATGGCTATAAGCAAATCTTCCTGGTCCTTTGACCGTCTTAATTGAGTTTCACTTATTCCTTTTACTATTAAATGAATTTTATTATTATATATAAATTATAAATACACTCTGAACTAGTATCTTAAATGTTATAAATACACTGTGTTTATCCAGTAAATCTACTTCAAATTAGAAATAAATGTAGATATTTGGTCAGAGTAACTCTTATATATTGATGCATGTTATTACTATTTGCAAGGACTGGGTCCTTGCAGATTCTCGACCCTTAACCCCAGGACCACTGGCTGACGACGATCCAGAAAAACTTTAATTTTAATGTTTAATTCCCATTCCGGGAGACACGGAAGTTGAGAGGACAAAAACTCCATAATTACCAAAAAAGTTAAACTTTAATTTACTAGTAATATTTAAATAAAAAAGTAAAGTTACAGTAAAATCCAACATATACATTGAATCAGTCCTTCTGGAGAAACAATGTCTGGCCACAACTAAGGCACAAAAAAGTTCACAACTGGACAAGACGACACTTCTACACGTAGCACGTGACAGAATGCCAACACACACAGAAGCCAGAGGACTCGACGAATTGTCCTATCGTCTGCTAAGCTTTATACCCGCGCTGTTTTACATTAAATTTTGCATCATTCCTTCAAGTTCAATAAAAATAATTTTCACAATTAATTCTGATTTACTATTAATTATTAATCTAATATAAACATATTATTTCAACTTGTACTTTTTGATATTGATGTTAATTACAAGTCCTTATGTCATCAGCACATGACATCATTAACACAGAATGGCAACCAGCAGCAAAATCCACACGACGGTAAAAAACATTTTTTTTTTCCCTCTCCACCTTTACATATTGTTGATCATTTTTGACCTTGGGGATTATCAAAAAGTAGAGGAGCACCTATATACAAATGAAATACTAAAATAAATATTTTTATTTCTACAAATATTGAATTATATTTTGAAAAAAAACTTATCTGAGTAACATTTTCAACCTTCCTTTGGACCATCATTAAATCTTAAACCTTATATATTACTTTAATCAGCATTTTAGTAGGAACATTTCACTTAAAAAATTTATTACATTAAATTAGTATGATACAGTAACATTAATAATTTTGAAGAAGGTAGAGAGATTGAAACAGAAATCTTGATTCAGAATACATCTGTATACATATCTTCATTCATTATTATTAATTAGTATCAGATATGCATCATAAAATACAATACATGACTAACAAGTAGCTATATAAAATTATTAGAAAACCAATAAATCATACTCATCTATTCAATTTTTTTATGAGTTTGGTAAAAAATTTTATGTGACAGATTTTAAAAATAATTATAATATGGAATATTTTAAAAGTATAGTAAAGTATATTCTAATATTAAAATTAATAAAATATATATTTATACTTCTTTAAAGGGCTCAACAATAGACAGAGAGGCAAGTGAAAAAGAAAAGGTAAACTTTTTAAATAATTTTTATTGATTTTTAGTTTCTAATTAATTCCCATTAATTATAAAATTTTCAATATAAAAGCAGTTTTATTTATTTTCAGTTTAAACATTATATTTCTGTTTGAAAATATTGATGATAAAAGAAATCAAATATGACTTTTATCAAAAAATAATTATTTTTAGAATGAATCCATCATATTGTTACACTGCTCAGTACTTCTAAATTACAACAGTTCAGCTCTTTGTGCAGGAAGTAAAATACACCTTTATCTCAACAGTAACTTTATTAACAATATAGTACTTTCGACTTGATCGAGTCCTCATCAGTATTTACAAAGATTAACCAAATCTTTGTAAATACTGAAGAGGACTCAATCGAGTCGAAAGTACTATATTGTTAATAAAGTTACTGTTGAGATAAAGGTGTATTTTACTTCCTGCTCAGAGCTGAACTGTTATTTTTAGAATGCTGAGAATGTATAAATGTTCTTAGTATTAAAAAATAAGTTTGGTTCAGAGAATATTTTATTTCTCCAGTGCTTTTTTCAGAAACTATATTAATGAGAAAAAACTTTTAATTATAATTCTGCTTAATATTTGATGCAAATAAATACAAAATGATCAAGCTTTGAAATAATGCACACTATGGACAACTGATAGTCATCATTATTATTTTTAAAATGAAAACTTTTATCATATATCTTTTTATAACAGAATCTGGTTCTGTATGTTTGTAAGGAACAAAATATTTTTGTATTTCTTATGGATACAAAAATTTTATTAATTAATATATTTAAATTGATTGTCATTCAACAAACAGTTTGAAATATTTATGCAAAAGATTTTTAATTTTTACCAGTATACAAATGTATACAATAGATTTCAATTTCATCAGAAATATGAAATGAGTTAAATATGTGTTTATTTAATGATAAAAGAGTGAATTTTGCTATAAATATATTGTATGTACAGTGACTGTCATATTAATATGTACTGTACTGTTTGTAATTTTGTATTTTAATGATACAAAATGATTAAATGTAAATAAATCAGCTCAATTTCAAAAGTGGAAGAATATACTTTAATTTGAAGATCTTTCAGCTCTACTAAGCCATATTCAGCAAAACATACATAACATATAAGAATTCAAACACAATTTTGTGTTCGAATTCTTATATGTTATGCATGTTTTGCTGAAGATGGCTTAGTAAAGCTGAAAGATCTTCAAATTATTAAAGTATATTCTTCCACTTTTGAAACTGAGCTGATTTATTTACATTAAAGTAAGAAGTGGAATGAAATTGTGCATTACAAAATGATTATTGGATACAATGCAAATCAGCACTTTAATGTATTTTATTTTTAAATATCAAATACAGTATTATAAGTATTATAAAATATTATTAAAAATATGTCCATTAATAATTCAAATCTAGCAAAATAACCTCTTAGCAACAGTAATTTGGAATATATTATAATCAATAATTAATTTAATTTGATTAAAATGGAGTAATTTAGTTAGTTTCATTTATTCATTAATAATTAAACAATTATAATACTTAATCAACAAAAAACTGCTTAAAAAACTTGTAATATTCAATAAATAAACATAGCACTCAATAGCAGTGTAGAATAAATATTTTATTTAAGTATTCTGCACTAATGTTTTCGACTGCGAAGTCATCTTCAGGCACTATTCAAATCAAATGTTCGGAAAAAGAATATACCGTCGCTATGGTGATAGATTTACAAAAATAATAATCTCGTTATACATATTAAGGAAATATGGGCAAATAATATATAAATTAAAATAAAGTAAAGAATAAAAACAAAATAAACAAAAATTCTCTCGTGGCAACTTACTAACGATAAAAAATTACATTTTTTATGCTCTAAGTTATATATGTTTAACAATATTTACATCTGTCTTCTTTTATTCATGGCATGTATCCAGGGTTGTGGGGGTTCCCATGCTAGTATATCATTCAAGAGTTCTTTTTTCTCTCTTTTTAGGATTTCTAAAGTTTCAATGATCTCAGGTTTCTCTCTCTTCATAATAGGTTTTATTATTCCTGCTTCTCCCCACTTTATGGTTGTCATTGGCATATACTTCCTTGGCTAGAGCTGTGGTTAATCTACTGTGGCGTATGCTTTCTTTGTGCTCAAATAGTCTCGTTTCTAGATTTCTTGTTGTAACACCTATGCATGAGGCCTCTTGGGTCTGCTCATTCTCTTCACTTCTACTTCGTTGTTGTACCAGTTCTTTATCTGTCCTTGAGAGATTATAGATGGTCGGGCCTCTGTATGATGCTATTTTCTTGGAATTATTTCTAGCGATTCTTTGGACAACCTCTAATTGTTTCATATGATGTGGTACCGTCAAGTATTTCGATTCTCGCTCAGAAGTTTGGTGCTGGTTAGGTTGTTGCAGGGTTAAGTCGTTTCTCACTTCATTCCAGATTCTTTTTAAGAAGGATTTCTCATAACTGTTTCGTACTCCTACATTCTCAATATATAAAAGTTCTTGTTTTAAGTTCTCTTCTTTATTACAGTATAAGATGGCTCTTCGGTAAAAACTGCTAAATGCAGATTTTTTTATAAACTATTGGGTCATTTGACTATCTCGGAAACCCACCTATATACCAGTTATCATACCGAGATGGTCAAATGACCCAATGGTTTATAAAAAATCTGCGTTTAGAAGCTTTTACCAAAGAGCCATCTTATATTGTAATAAAGAAGAGAACTTAAAACAAGTACTTTTATATATTGAGAATGTAAGAGTACGACACGGTTATGAGAAATCCTTCTTAAAAAGAATCTGGAATGAAGTGAGAAACGACTTAACCCTGCAACAACCTAACCAGCACCAAACTTCTGAGCGAGAATCGAAATACTTGACGGTACCACATCATATGAAACAATTAGAGGTTGTCCAAAGAATCGCTAGAAATAATTCCAAGAAAATAGCATCATACAGAGGCCCGACCATCTATAATCTCTCAAGGACAGATAAAGAACCGGTACAACAACGAAGTAGAAGTGGAGAGAATGAGCAGACCCAAGAAGAGGCCTCATGCATAGGTGTTATAACAAGAAATCTAGAAACGAGACTATTTGAGCACAAAGAAAGCATACGCCACAGTAGATTAACCACAGCTCTAGCCAAGGAAGTATATGCCAATGACAACCATAAAGTGGGGAGAAGCAGGAATAATAAAACCTATTATGAAGAGAGAGAAACCTGAGATCATTGAAACTTTAGAAATCCTAAAAAGAGAGAAAAAAGAACTCTTGAATGATATACTAGCATGGGAACCCCCACAACCCTGGATACATGCCATGAATAAAAGAAGACAGATGTAAATATTGTTAAACATATATAACTTAGAGCTAAAAAAATGTAACAATTTATCGTTAGTAAGTTGCCACGAGAGAATTTTTGTTTATTTTGTTTTTATTCTTTACTTTATTTTAATTTATATATTATTTGCCCATATTTCCTTAATATGTATAACGAGATTATTATTTTTGTAAATCTATCACCATAGCGACGGTATATTCTTTTTCTGAACATTTGATTTAAATAGTGCCTGAAGATGACTTCGCAGTCGAAAACTTTAGCGCAGAATACTTAAATAAAGTATTTATTCTACACTGCTATTGAGTGCTATGTTTATTTATTGAATATTAAACAATTATTTTAACTATCTGAAATTAAACTTATTCTGACTTGAATCATTGATGATTTATATAATTTCCCAATTTTATAACATTTTCACCATTGAAATGTCTTATACAGTGATGCCTCGCAATTTGACGTCTCGCAATTCGTCGGTTTCGCAATTCGACATTTGAGTTTCGCAGGATGGCGCAAGCGCCTGCATGGAATTGTGTGATGTCATTTGCTATTTGTCAGTTCTTTTTACATGCGCATGCATGGAATTGTGTTATGTCATTTGCTATTTGTCAGTTCTTTTTGGGATACCATGGAATCTTGCCCGTGTTGTATGTGTTAATTTTCAATTCTACATTTTTCAGAAAGTAAAATGGGGTTGTTTGTGTTAATTTTCAATTCTACATATTTCAGAAAGTAAAAAATTTGTAATTATTATTATTTTTTTGAGTAAAATGTAGTTGATTCAAAGATAACTGACCAGAGGAATAATTCCGAAAAGAACAACACTTGCGGATTCGAAGAGAACTGACCAGAGGAATAATTCCGAAAAGAAGAACACTATTTGTAATTATTATTAATTTTTTGAGTGAAATGTAAGGATGGGTTCAACAGAACTGACCAGAGGAATAATTCTGAAAAGTAGAACACTCGATTGAGCAAAGAGACAAAGAAAAAAATTGTGGATAAAGTGCAGAAAGGTAGAACAATTAAAATATAACTCGAGTATGGCGTTTCTAGGACAACTGTGGTAACGTTTTGCAACAGAGAAGACTATGGGTGCTAGGGTGGCTGCTGGAAGACTTCATTCCAACATCCAAGGGCTAATAAATTGTGTGTTGTGTATAAAATAGTGTTTTTTAATTTAGTGTGTTATATAATAATAAAACACATGTAATAAAGTAAATAATATAGTGTATCTCTGTCATCTCACTCATTAGGGGAGTGGGATGGGACCGATAATGAATTAATCTATTTTACATAGTCTTATATGGGAAATATTGTCCCGCAATTTGACAGTTTCTCAATTCGACATTACTTCGGTGACAGATTACTGACAAATTGCGAGGCACCACTGTATAGTATGGAAAAATGTTTTATTTGGTATTTACAGTAGTGCCATTCAAATAAGTAACAACTGGTTCTATTTGTTTTTTTCTCAAAAGAAAATTATCTGCAACTAATTATAAAATAATGCCTAAAATAGGTGTATATAAAACTTAAAATTACACATAAGTCAATAAATTATACAAAATCATTTATTTTTATTACAATTTTAAATAATTTTATTTTTCTGGATGTTACCATCTTGTGGCAAAGGCTGACATTCATCTTAAGTAAAGGCCAAAAAAATAATATGAACTCCACATCACTTACAGGAACAATCTTTATTTCAAAAAAGTTTTTGGTGAGAGAGATACTCTTTTTATTTATACCAATTCACTGAATATACAAATCTAGGATTCTCAGATACATTTAAACCATTAATTCTGAAAAATAATAATAAACATATGATAGTCCTCTCTTCCAGACCTATTGTTCTATTAACACTTCCATTTAAATGTTTTTCTTCTACTGATTTCTTAATTTGGTTAAAGATTTTGCATATGATTTTGGGTACAATGTTCATTAAGAAAATTTACTTTTATATTAAAATATATTTATTTTAATAAGCAATTTCATTGTTGTAATGTATTTACTTGAAGTTGTGAAAGTATTCATAGTTTCTGCTGCACCAACTATTTTCAAATTATAATGAACTGTGCTCATGATCCCTATAATAATTTATTATTGTTTTCATTTCACTTAACTATAAAATATTTAGCAAGCTTGCAAGAATTTAATTGTGATTTTTTTTTTTGTTCCCTCACAAAAAATGGTTTAGGCAAATCCAATAAATTTTAACAATTTGTTTTAGCAAACTAGCTGAATGACACCACTAGCTGTTTGAAACTATAAAGTAACTATTATATTCTAAAGCAAGGGTTCTTAAACTGTGTTCTGTGGACCCCCAGGGGTCCACGTAGCCATTATCAGAGGTCCGCGAAATTATAAAATATGGTTGCAAACAGTTCAAGAAGGCGATGAAAAGGCAAGAAGTGCGGAGCAATAAAAAAAATATTTTTAAGGCAATAAATAAAACATGAACCTATTATTAGTTCTGTGATTTTTTTATATAATTTTTGTGATTTTTATGCACAAGATCATTTATTAAAATAACCAACGATACATTTTTACCAATATTTATTATAACATAGTGCCTATGAGATTATTAAGCCAGAAATTAAGTCTTATAAACGACGTAAAATGCCTAGGGTTGGGATAGAGTCCGCAAAAAAATTGTTGTTCAAGAAGAGGTCCTTGGACCATGTAAATTTAAGAACTGCTGTTCTAGAGTACAAATATTTTTTCTAAAAATTCTTGTAAATGATAGTGCTGGAATTTAATATGGCACTTACATTCAGTTTTCATTTTATTATATTATTTTACACATTCCTTGATTTTATATTTAATTTGATCCCTTCAATATTATAAAAGAGATTTAAATTGTATTTTGAATTGTTTTCATTAGATTATTTGACTGATCAGTTTGGAATATATTTTTATATTCCAATTGATCAGTTCAACAGATTTATTTATGCAAGAATTAGGAAACTCCTTAACATAGAATTATACTGAGAAAATCAAGCAAATAGAAACTGTTGCCATAAAGAAGTTCTTTAATGAAATCTTTATTAAATATTACTTTCATTCAATAAAAGAGATTTTATTTTTGGTCATAGAATCTAATAATGGGCTTATTATTATAAAATTTTTGTAGTATATTCTGAAAATGACATGATGTAATTTTATATACATATTTTTGCATGAATAAACTTCTACTTATATATAATTAGTATATCTATAAATAAGCCATTCAAAGTGGAAAAAGATAATTTTATTATAGAAGTACTTTTGACTTCAATAAGTCATCAACAGTTATACACAAAAACAATTAGAATACATCGTTTTGGAATACAATATTCGGAACATTATTTAAAAAATTTAAATTATTAAAAAGAATTATAACGAATTGTTAAGATTACATAATTAAATTAATAAACAAATAAAGGGAATCTTAATGTCATCTAAATAAATTATATAAGAATAAAATAAAATAATAAAA
>AYEL01087800.1:0-58066 GCA_000484575.1 Olivierus martensii
AAAAAATCATATCGAAATAAGATTTTTAAACTTAGAAATTTTCACTTCTATATTCACAGAACAAAAAACAAAACATTATACAATTATCTAAACTATAATGATAATAATTTCAATACTGAGTTTTTATAACTTGTAAAGAGCATAATAAAAAATAAAATTGTCTTCTATGTTTAATAAAATGGAAAGTGAAAGAAGAATACAGATCGCATTACTCATGTCAAGTACGTCATAGAAATTCTCCCCTCTGTGAAATATCCCCAACTCCTATTTCTACCTCGGTAAGAACAGTCTACTTCATTACAAGCTGCTGTGCGAAGATTTTCCAGACTTTACAATCGAAATTACTTCCTCTAATACAGCCCCTACGGTAGATGTCAAAACCTATCTGTCATAGACTGTACATAGATGACCTGATGATTATATGGAGAGATGAGAGTAAGCTTGAAGAATTTTAGAATGTCTTTACAGACAAAAACTATGGACTTAGGTTAAAGTTAGACCAGAGAAGCACCCCAGAAATCCATTATCTAGATGTAGAGATCACTAAGACGTCAATGAGATATGACACTAAAGTTTATCAAAAGCTCAATGTAAGAAGGGTAATCATCCCTAGGTGGTCTCCAGACCCCTCTAGATACAAGAAGGCAGTATTTAGAACATACTTTAAGAGAGCCTTATCCCACAATAGCATAACTGAATCCCTAAAAGAAGAGATGAAAAGAATATACAAAGTGGGATTTAGACACGGTATGACAAGCCGCCCCCAGTAATAGGCGGTCGCCATCTCCGGATTGACCCTTCCCTTCCATGTCTTGCCATAAATGCTGGGTTAAACGAACATTAATATCAAGGTGAATGTCTGATCATGACAATCGGTCCAAAATAGAAAAGACAGCTTCCATTAAACTCTTCTTTATTAGTTATTGATAAGCACAAAAAAGATAACTTACAACTTTTAAGGTACATATAACATTGGTCCTTCCGTCAAAACACAATCGATGACAATACTTAAAGCACAATTCAATCACTTCACAATGTTGTTTCTCCAACCACAGTCCATTAAAACCACAATCACTGCACAATACGAACCAGACGATACATCTCATGGGAAGGACCTCAACACCGACCTCTGGCAGTCATTTTATATTCCATCTCATTTACATAAACAATATTTATCAATAAAAATTCGTAACACACTATAAAAAAAAATTTCTAATATTATTACAGTAAAACTAATTACTGATGAGCTGTCACCACTGTTACAATTTATTAGAAAAAACAAAACATTAATACGAAACCATAAATGTCTTGCCATAAATTAAACATTAATATGAAAAATCCCAGCTGTACCGGATTCACTATGGCGACAGGACAGCCAAACAGTCCTTTTCCTCCACTTCAACAGATAAGAAAACATTTTTTTCTTTTTCTCCGTCCTCGATTCCTCACAACGGGTACACAAGATCTTATGAGGATGATACAGAAGGAAGTAGAAAAGAAGATTAAAGAAGTTTCTAGCACAGATACAGATACAGATAGTACAGAAAGGCTCCATTCCGGTTTCCTTTGGTCTATCACATACCATATGTCAAGGAGTAATATTATATAATCAGAAAGGCGATTAAGAGACAGATCAGAAAACCAGTGATAAAGAGAGAGCCAACAATCTTTAACAGATCAAGGAACGACAGAGAAGATCTAATGTAAGCCAAAAAATCGGGAGTCTATATTGTATCAATAATAGATATGGAAACAAAGGAAAACAAAGAATACATAGGAGAGACAAAAAATCTGCTAGAAAAAGACTTAGTGAACACAAAATGGACATAAAGAAAGGCCACATGAACACAGCTCTTGTTACAATTGTTTATGAGAAGAACATCAACATACAGTGGGACAAAGCAAGGGTGATTAAAGAAAATCACTGAAGGGAAAGATAGAATGACAGCAGAAGCTCTCCAGATAATAAAAAGTGAAAAGAAAGGAAAGGCTATCAATGACAACATCTTACAGATTCATCCTGAAAGCATGAATATACGCAATAGAAAAAATGTAGATAAAAGGTTCAAACTTGAAGTTTATTATAAGAAAGTTTATTTTTGATTTTAATCCTATGTATTTTGCATATATTAATTTTATTCAATAAGAAGTTTAATTAATTAATTTTCCAACTTTAGGCTCAGAAATTATAGTTTAACGACTATAAGAATTGTTAATATTTTAAATATAACTTATGTTCCATTGTTCTATTTTAATCTTATGAGCTGATGATGGTTAATAAAATAACTAAAATTCTAATTGATTTGTTTTGACCTGAATTTATTTATTTTAGCATCATTTTCTGATTGCTAGTAATGCTAAGATTAGATGTTTTTGTATAGTTTGCGGATAGAAGCAGTATAAAGAAAAATAATCGCATTACTAATTGATATTTGTTCTGTCTCAGATGTTAAAAATTATGTATGCATCTGAGCGAGGCAATCTTTTTCTCCAAACTCTGTTTATATAAATTATCAGAATTTCTAAATTTACATCATTTGCTGACTTATTTGGATAAATAGGCTTTTTAGTTAACATTTACATGCAATTCATTATTTCATATGTATCATATTTTATTTAAGATAATTACAGTGGTACCTTGGTATAAGTTCTTATTCTATTCTAGATCCTTGGATTTATACCAAATAGAACGTATACCAAACAAATTTTTCTCATAAGAAATAAAGGGAAAATGATTAATCTGTTCCCATGAAAAAATCCAATGGCATATTATACATTGATGATGTTTTATAAAATAATTTAAACATTGCTTAATATTAAAATATATAAATACAAAAGCAATTACAGTAGATGAAATAAATGAAAATTTAACCTCATTACCTTACTGAAAAGAGTCAAGTGCCTACTAGGAAGGTGCTGAGAAGGGAAGAGGAGATGTTATTGTTTGGAAGGAGAGTCTGCTTCCAATAAAACTTCAGAAATATGAAATTCTGGTGTTTTGTTCTCTTTCTGTTTTCTGGAAAGAGAAAAAACACCAGAATTTCAGATTCAGAACCAGCAAAAGTCAAATTTGTACTGTAAGCCTACTTGGAACTTGGTGAGGCTCACCAGGTTTGACTTTTGCTAAAAATCTGTCCAAAGAACTCTGCTTCTGCCTTCTCCTCAGGATGTTTGAGAAATATGACATTGTCTAGTCATTCCAGACAATGCTATTATGACTTGTTATAATTTTTATATAAGGAATGTGTTCTTTAACCACTTAATGCCTGAATTTTGATATTAAATTTAAAAAAAATTGAAAAAGATATTTTTTTACTCTTATTTTGTGTAGAAATTATACTAGATAATTGTTATTTGATTATGTGAGAGATTTTTTTTTTTTTGGGTTTGTATCAAATAAGTAACATTGGGCAAATTCATCTTCACTGTCTTCAGAAGGAATCCTTATTTGTAGTTTATTTATCAGTTTAAAAAGGTTAAGAACCGCTGCTCTAATGGTCAGCACCCCCTTGAATCTGAAAATAAGCTCTTGCACCCCCTTAAAAAATGTGTGTATATTTTTTATTTAAGAAAAAACATTTATTGCATAAACAAATGCTGTATTTATTTACAATATATATTACTATATAACATAAAAAGCAATATTTAAATTTTAATGACTAGGTTGTTGTTGTTTATTCATAATAATTCTATTAAAACAAGGCTCTTTTTTTAAAAGAGCCAAGCGTAAGTCATCAGATGCATTTAAATCACGAAAATTGCACTACAGAATTTATCAATGTAAATATTAAACTTTATCTGACAGAAAATGCCTATATAATAAATATAATTTACCTTCAGCAATAACAATGATACCTTCCAAGAGCCTGCCAATGTTGTATGAAAATACTGAGATTTGCCTGATGTATCAAATATGATACAAAGTAAAAAGTATGAAAATTAGCCTGCCAGAAGCACCAAATAATTTCATTTTAGATTGTACAGAAGGATAAACATTCTAGTAATAACAAAATATTTTTGTTTTGATTGTTATTTACCACTAATCACAAAATTAATATCATCGAACTTCGGTATCAGCAAAACATGTGCTCAGTTGTAGGCAGCCATCTTTGATTTCTGATAATTTACAAAATTAATTACAGAGTGCACTATTATTCAGGCATTCCATTTGTATGGTATGTATTACATATGATACAACAGTCAACTGATAGAAAAAATGAATACATTAATAATAATATGGGGTTAAAGGGTTTGTATCGTATATGATACTGTTGACGTTAAGTGGTTAAGAGGACATACAAAAGACTCATTTACAAATTCTACAAATTCTAGCATGCGAGTCAGTCATATTCCAAACAAAGATTGTATACCAAGCAAAATTTTTCACATCCAAACAGGATGTGTACCAAGATTCCAAAACAGATGTATATAAAGGTACCACTGTATATGAAATTATTTTTGTTACCATTTATCTAAGTTCCAATTCTTTAGTCAAAGTTTTATTCATATAACTTTGATATTTATCCAGTATCCAATTTCTGTCCAAATCTTTATATAGCCAGGCAAGTTATAAACATCTTTTTCACATAGCCATTATTTTTGTTGTTAAATTAATAAAATGTTTATTTTTCTTCACATTAGGAAATCTGCTTGCTTCTTACCCATATTTTTTTTTTAACTGGTTAGGCTTTCTCTCATTTTAATTGCTATTTTAGCTATTCTTAAAGTATAGGGTTGTTTGGAAAGTAATTTTGTTTTTCATGAAAATGAATGGCAATTTTTTTATAGTATATAAATATTTTATTTAATTATATATTGACCATTTTTTTATAGTATATAAATATTTTATTTAATTATATATTGACCATTTGTCCAAACATTTTGCCATCTTTCTGGTAGTAGCATGATTCCATGTTGTAGAATTTCTGTTCGTTTCTTGCAAAAAACTGAACCAAGTGATTTTTGACATGCTCATATGAATTATAAATGTTTAGCCATCTAAAGAATTCTTTAAAGACCAGAACAAATAATAATCGGAAGGTACCGAACCTTGCAAACATGGTGAGTGCAGTAGCACATCTCATCAAAGCTCTAACAGCTTTTTGCGAGTCATCAAACTTGTATGAAGTCTGGCATTATCATGGTGAAACACTACACATTTTCTGTTAATCAATTTTGGCCTCTTCTGTTTGAGGGAATCACTCAATTTGTCCAATTGGTGGCAGTACACATCCAAATTAATTGTGGAATTGTCTGGTAGAAACTCAAAAAAATTTCCTTGAAATCCCACCAAACAGAGCATCAATTTTTTGATGAATATCGGGTTTTGGAGTGCTTTGAGCCAGCTCATCTCTTCTGCTCTATGATCTTTTGTGTTCAACTTTGTTATAAACAATCCATTTTTCATCACCAGTTATGATCTGCTTCAAAAAGGGATCATTTTCTTCATGTTTGAGCAGCAAATCACAGATATCAATGCAATGGAGCAAATCTTTCTTTGAGAACATGTGGAACCCAAATATTTAGCTTTGAAATGAAATCAAGTTGTTTCATATGGTCATGAACAGTCAATTCAATCTTGTAGCAATTTCTTGTGTTGTTATTTGGCGATTTGCTTCAATCAGTGTCTTTATTTTATCATCATCAGCTTCAATTGACTTTCAACACATGGTGCATCTTTAATATCGAAATTGTCAAAACAAAATTTTGCAAACAGTTTTCACTAGCATTCTGTTAACACATCATCTCCATATTTTACATAAGAATGGTATTCAATCAAGAAAAAAGTTATCTTTTTGGTAATGAAAAAGCAAAATATGCCAAAAATGCTCCTTTTTGTTTTCCATTTTTGATAGGACACCAAAAAAAAAAAACTGCACAGAATCACAAAAATTTTTTTATATATCTTGAAATGTCAGCTATCAAAATTTATAATGACAGTATTGCTTAGAATGAAACTGGTGGGTAAAAATAAACTAACGCTACTCGTGGGGAAAAAAATGAAATTACTTTCTGAACAACCCAATATAATATATAGATATCATTTCCAAATAGCCTGAAAAGGCAAAAATTTTAATTATTTTCTGTTTATAACAAAGACATCATGAAAAGTACTTTATAACTGGATCTGATGACTATATGAATAGCAAATTATAATTTTATATAAGATTTTTATGAAAAAAATAGTGATTCCTTATGATATAAGCAAAGACAATTAAAAGATACAGACAAAAGAGGATATTCAATTATATAACAAAAAAGAACTAGAAAATGAATTAGAATAAAAAATTGAATGCAACAGAATTATTAGAGAAAGCAATATAGGTATCCTTCCTATAACACGATTTCACTCTAACATGATTTTAAAATTGTAGAAACCTCATATAACATGGTACTTCTACAACATTGTTACTTAACACATTTAGAAAATAATACTTACTCTCTCTTATAACACTAAATATTTTCATTAAGTTTTGTAAATTTATACTAGGGACACACAATACACACTCAAATTACAATCCAGTGCTGGCTCTAGAGCTATTAGTGCCCTGAGCGAAAGACGATTTGAGGGGGCACAACAATGAATGGACTGGGTGGCAGCCCAGTCCTCTCACTTTTTAAATTATGTATAAAAAATAATTGTGTCTTACTACAATAATAATAACAAATCACAAAATTTGCCAGCGGCCTTTGATGCCCTTTAAATTACGGCACCCTGAGTGGGTATTCTGCTCAATCGTATGTTGAGCAAGCCCTGTTACAATTATTGGGAAATACTTTGCTAAAATTAGTCATAAATGCAATTTCACTAGTCTGCCATGAGAGGGACAAAATATGCAGTCTATTTTCGATTTCAATTTGAAATTGAGTATCTTGTGTTCTAAATGTTCAGTTCTTGGATAAAAATTAAGTTTTTATGTGAAAGAGAAGAAAAACTTTTTTATTCATAAATTATTTTTGTGTATGTGTTAAGGAATGATTGTTTTGTAGTGGGTTAGATTACAGATTTTTGTAAAAAGAACAGACGATATACAAAGTTTAAATACAGAAAAAAGTTCAGAAAGTGAAGCTAATATTATTAAAGAAAAAATGTTCTTGTTTTAACTGAACAATGGAAAGGAATATATAATTATTAAATGAATTTTATGTAGGCTGTATAATTTTTTCTTTCCTTTTGTTTTACATATATTTTTTTTAGGGAGTTACATATACAGGGTGCGTCAGCTAAATCCGGACAAAATAAACAATTTAATTAAACAAAATTTTATTTAAAAAAAGAATAAAATTATCAAAATTATATCATTTGAAAACAATAAAATTATCAAAATTATCATTTGCACATTAATTTGGGATGAAAATTATCATTTGCACATTAATTTTGGATCCCTTTAGATTAAAATTATCGAAATTATCATTTGCACATTAATTTTGGATCTGTTTAGATTAAAATTACTTCGATGTAATTCTCTTCTGCCTTAGTTACTGCCTCGATCCTTGACCGGAAATGATGACATGCCCTGTGCAACCCCTGCTTGTCCAAGTTCGAAAACGCTGCCTCAATAGTGGCCTGGAGAGATGCCACATTAGGATGTCTCAACTATTAGAGACTCTTTCGACAACGCTTCATACGTTATAGTCCAAAGGATTCAAATCTGGACTGTTAGGAGGCCAGAATTCTTTAAGCAAGTTGCAGCAAGCAACTCTCTTTGTTTTAGCGGCATCAGACAGCATCTGTCGTACTTTTATGACAATTGTATCGTAGGTCCTCTTCCGCAATTTGACACATTGTGACCTCACTCACACCCAATGTTTTTGCCACCTGCCTGAGAGATTGCCCTGAGTCCTCTGAGATGAGCTCTTGAGCTCATCGGACAACTTCCAGTGTCCTTGACGATCTCCCCCTGGAATGGCTCTTCCTTGCCGGGTTGGCAGAACCTTCTTCAGACTTCTCTGAAGCCGCATATCTAGCAGCAACATCATAAACTGTCGATCTTGGATAGTTAAAGAACCGAATTATTTCGGAAGGTGAACGTCCAGCGCGAAGGCCTTCGATTATCGCTGCTCTCCGATTATATTCTGCACTCAATCTTAACTAATCAGCTATTTTGTACTTATCCTCAAACGCGTCGTCTGTCTGGCTTACTAAAACATCAGCAGCAACATCGTAGTGCTGACGTCAAATATGGCGGGAAATTCAATTTGAAATTTGTCCGGATTTAGCTGACGCACCCTGTATATATTTTTCTTTATTTTTCATGTTAATATTCTTAATGAAATTTAAGATTCTTATGTGGAATTAAAGAAAGTTATTTGTTTTTAATTGATTTTGGACCATAACTCTCCTTTTTGTATTAGCTTCAGATCCATATAACATGGTTTCACACAACACAGTATTTTTTAAGAACCTGTCTTATATTGTGTTATAGGAGGGATACTTGTACTATATTATCAAAAATGTTGATTATTGTGAATTGTCCATACAATAAATGCTCTTTTTAATCTAGTATCCTTAAGAATTGATAAGTATATGTTATAAAATATGCCAGATTATAAAGAGATAGTAATAATTACACACAATTATAAAACTGCCAATATAAAAATTTGTTGATTATGATACACCCAAAAATAGAAACATTTATACAAAACAAGATAAATTGTTCATTAAATTTATCAACAATAATTGTACTGCAGTTTCTTAAATTTAGACATAAATATCTTGGTAAAAATAAATATCTGGACACAAAATTTATCATAATATAGATAATGATGTAGGAAGTGAAGCAACTTTAGAAATTTATAACTTTTCTATAGAAAACATGGGAAAGATAGAGAGAAATAAGGAGAAAAAAGCATCAGTCTTGTCCCAAGAATGCTTGTTTTCAAATGGAGATATATTGATGAAATCCATTCAGGGATTTTATATATTACAGGAAGACAGGAAGATTGAAAATAAATCATGTGATATTATCTATATTTAAGTTTGAAAAGAAATACGCTCATATGTATGATTTTCTAGATGATAGACAATAAAAGGAGAAAAGTAAGAAAGTAAACAAATTATTATTGCAAAGGATTTGATGATTTGTTCTTTTGAGTATTCATTATATTTGGAAAGTTTATTGATAACATATAAAGTTTTTACATTGTTTGCAATTGTTCTATTAGGTATTTTTGTGTTTAAATAAATTTTAATTAAATAAGTAAAAAATAAACTAATTTAATTAATTTAAAATGTACAATATATATATTGACTATTATTTTTGTGTCATATATTATAGAGAAGGCCAACAAGATTGTTAATATTACAGAAACATATCATTTTAGTCTTTTACTCCAAATTAATCCATATAAAATATTTCTGCATTAAATACTTCTAGGGAAAAAGCAAACATTTTATTAATATTAGTATATAAAATAATATATTCATTTAATTATAGTAATTTTTAATATTTTATCATAAGTTTTGTTGTATAAAACATTAATTCCAAAATTTAAGATTATAATATTCTTTAGTAGAAAAGTTTATTTGATATTATAGTATTTTCAGTTTCCTTACAGAACTGAAAATATTATGATATTTAAATAAACTTTCAGAGTTTTGATTTCCTAAAGGTAGTTGAAAGTGTTGAAACTTTTTCTGTTGAAAGGAAAATAAACTATAACTACCTTTTCAGATATAAAAATATAAAATTAATTAAGATAGGAGTTATTGAAAATAAGAAAAGTAGAATTTTTTCATGTATTATGAAACATTTTTACACACAATATTCAAGCAGCAATAAAGTGCATATTCAAAATAAAGTGCAGTAAAATCAATGCCAAAAATATATCATACATATTTATTAAGTAAAATTACAACTTGCTGTTTTTTGTTAGTTTCTGTTTGATTCTTGATACAATTTATTACAGAAATAGTGTAAATGATTAATTCATTCTGATATGGACGAAAGTACATTTAGAACTTGGAGACAATTCATTGTCAGCTTGTTTGAATATTATCCATAATAGAAGAAAAAATACTCAATAAAGTGAATTAGACAATCAACAAAAAAGAATCTAAAATGAACCAGAGTTTATAAGCAATTTTTTCCATCTATTTTATATATATATAATGGCTGTCAATTTACTCAAGACTTATTTGTTTCAATGTTTATATAAAAATTTTACATAAGTTAAATTTACCGTTGTAAGTTATTAAATAATTATTAGGATAAATTAAAACATTATATGCTGTATGTACAGATTAGTTAAGGATCAGAGATGAGATGTGACTATCATAATATGATAAATGTAATTTGTATTATATTACATCTATTATACAGATAGTCCTTAACTTATGATGTGGTTCCATTCCAACGTCTCTGTCGTAAGTGGAGGACTTTTTTAATTCTTGATTTGATTTCTGTTTTAATATTTTCATAAATCACTATTTAACTTAAAACAGTTAAAATTCATAAATTATTTATTAGCAAATATACAATTAAATACATAAATACAAAATTAAGAAAGAAAAAATTAAGAATTTCTTAAATTTTTTCATCAGTAGTATTATTTCTCTTACTGGACAAATGTGATATGTATGTATAGGTATTTATAATATATGTGATATCACATTCATATTATGATGAGATACAAAAATTGAGATGAGGGAAACAAATATTTCGATTGCTTATTAGTAACTAATGTGTCAAAGGTTGTGATAAGTTAAAAATGTGAATCAGACTAGCAGCTCTTGCCTGCCCTTGTTGAAAGGCTTTGATTGCCTTTCAACAATATGCAATAGTCTACACACAATGCTGCAATGCATATACAAAAGCAATATGATATATGTATGTGCACGCGGCAAACTTGAATTAGAGAATTTTCAATAATAATTTTTGGCTGTCGTAATTGTGAATTGTCATAAGTCGAAGACTACCTGTATAGCTGGAACAATATAGAAAATGGCTAATAGATATTGATTGTAACATTATCAATACAGTAAGTCCCTGACTTATGTGGTTTTTATAATATGCAAATGCATCTCTATTTTTGTTGAATTTCTATAAAATATGAATGAAAAACTAATCTAAACAAGGTAAAATAACTTTTTAAAATATTTTTTGTCATACAAAATTTTTTATGTAAAGTCTAATTAACATAAGTCTGGGAGCTCCTATATAATATAATGTTTCTGTAATTCTGTATTGTCTGCAGAATCAAAAACTTTGCATCACTGAACAAGTCAGTCTTTTCTGTGGATGCAACAGATTCAGTTTTTATGTGTGTATTATTACATTAATCTAAGCATTGACTATGCTTATTTTTTGTTTTCAAACATTAAAAACTTTAAAGTTAATAATATAAATAACAAACACTATTAGCAGGAAAGAATTTATTTACATTAAACATTTTTGATCCTTCTTATAGATCTTCATCAGTACATGAATAACTATTCATAGGGACATTACACAAAAACTATTCGTATAGATAGCACCTATATAAATAGTTATGGACACTATTATGTAGTATCCATACTAATAGTTATTCATGTATTGATAAAGATCTATAAGAAAAATCAAAAATATGTAATGTAAATAAAAAATTCTTTCCTATAATAATGCTTGTTATATATATATATGATTTTCTAAGAAAGCAGGTAGATTTTATGATTTTGTATCTTTAAAGTTAAACTTTCATCATAAATAACAACACTTTAAATTATTTAATCCTGCCTTAGAACTAGTCACTTAATTAAGAAAATTTAATAGCAGAAATATAAAAGAATGACTTTCATTTTAAAAATTTTCAGTCAAAACTATTGGCAATGTTGTCTTTTTATTCAGTGTTATGTTAGGAGACTTTACATTCTAAACTGATACAAGTAGACATTCATAAATCCGGCAACCTCGGGACCTGAGGAGTGGTGGATTTTTGAATATGCTGGATAACTGGAGGTTTATATATGCTATATATATTTAATCGAAAATTACCACATTTAAAGTCGTACGTTTCACAAATGGTTCTCAAAAAACTTAATAACAGTGTGTTCGTGAGTATTTCCACTTCTCTGCGATTGATAACACACGATGTTTACATTTTATGCCACATTTCTTCTTTGCTGAATCCATAATTGTGCTAAACAACAGCAAATAAATATTAAAAAAAAAGAAGGAATAAGCAGAGCTATGTGTTAGCGTGGCAAGCAACACCGAACAACTGAGAATGGTGTACATCAAAACATCGACAGCAGCTCCAGAAAACAGTGGAGCGACAATGCAGGGAAATTTGAAAATACGCTCCTGAAATTCATGCCGGAATATTGAATAATCCAGATTTTCGGTTGCTGGATTTTTGAATGTCAACTTGTATTATAATACTAATATTACACAAAGCTAAGTTTTTGGAAGTTAGTAAAATTTGAAGAAATTATAGATAAAAATAATCAAATTAGCTTTATATGAATGATTTGTATAGGAATCAGTTAGTTATCAAAGTGTTTTTCATGAGGGATCAAAAATTGTATATATTACAAGAAATTTATAATGGTGAACTTATTTTTATATCTGTAATTAAATAATGCATAAACTGTTTTGTTAGCAGATTAAATTTAAAAAATTTAAGTTTTCACATCAAATATCTGGAAAAGAGTAATTTTTTTGCTTTTTGAAATATTGGATGGATAGAATTAATGAAAGGGCTGGATTGGTCTCTGAGTCAGAGTTTGTAATTCCTGTTCTAAAATAATCTATAAAGGAAATAACTGATATAATAGTCTAAAATTGAAAATTTTATTTGTATTTTACTTTCACAAATTAAAACTGTTTTAAAATAGTAAAAATACTGTTATAAACTGTAATCTTCGGATAAAAATTTTTGTATCTTATGATTGTTGTTAAATCTGAAATATCTTTAGATTGTTCATATATGGAAATCTTATATTGTGATAACCATAGAAGATATTTACCCTAATAACATTTCTGAAAAGTCTGCTTTTAATTTCAATGTATTAATATATTGAATATAATTTCAGTTTATTATAATTATACATAATGTATTTTTATGAATAATTAATTTTTTTTAAAGTTCCTTGGTTCAATGAACATGATGGATTATTCTCTCTGCTTGGGGATTCATGACTGTGAACGAGCAGAACAAGAAGCACTTGAAAGAGAAAAAGAAGCAATGGAAGCTGATGGAAGTGGAGGAGATGATGGACCAGGTCCTACTGATGAAGATGAAGATTCTGCTGGAAGTGGACTGGGTGCTGCAGCTGGTCCAACACCACCAGATTCACCTCAAGCAACTTCTCGTAATGAAGGATTACCAAATGGAGTATTGAATCCTTTAAGAGATATATATGGTCTTCATTCAATAGAAGGTTGGTTTAATACTTATTTCTTCTTTATTCTAATGATAAATGTTAAATAATAATGTTTATGTTGCAGGTGCACCCCGTCGCGAAGTTTATTTCATGGCTTTAGTTGATGTATTAACACATTACGGAATGAGGAAGCGGACTGCACAAGCAGCAAAAACTGTGAAACATGGACCTAGTGCTGAAATATCTACTGTACATCCGGAGCAATATGGAAAACGGCTAATAGATTTTGTTTCTAAATCCATGGTTTAAACAAAGTTTCTCTGCTCGAAAGTTAATTTGTGTGACAGCAGTTTAACAAGTGGAATCTTAGTCATTCAGTTTATTAAACATCATCACTTGAAAAATAGCTGGCTGAATGAATTACATTGGCACTAATTATATCTATTCAATATCAAGACACAAGTGATCTCTAGTGAAATGTTAGATCTCAACTTCTTTCATTCAAGATGCTTGACTTGTTTTGATTTTACGTATTTCTATTTTTTCAAATAATTTGAATGAATAACAGTTTTTTAAATATATATTTTGAAACTAGAATAAGTATTAGCAATATTTTGGACAATTATTATTATTTACAATTCAGTAAATTTATTCATGTTACAAAATTTGCTCTTCATCTCCAATCTACAGTTTAAGTAGTGATCTCATAATTAAATAAGTCTAGACCCACTAAGATTCTTTTGGAAAATGAAAATTTCTGAATAAAATTCATCAACAATATAAAGTGACATTTTATAGTTGCTCATCTGTTAGCTAATAAAAGTTTTCCTTGTATATCATAATTTGTATTTTCCATTTAGCACAAACTGATAGTTTGAAAATTGGTTGTAATGTTAAATTCTGTGTATCATATTGTATTTATTCGCAATAATTTTGTCAAGTTTTATGCAGATGTCTTGTAATACAAATTGTTTTAATTCTATTGTAGAACTTTAAATTTCAGAAATACCTCTTAATAATATATTTGATTTAAAAAATTTAAATGTTTGACAATTTTAGAAAAAAAATGTAGAAAAGTATTCTAAAAATCAAAATCTTTTTACAGTAATTGATATGCCACAACTCAGCAGATAAATTGTTATCTCAAACTTGCAAATACCTAAATTAAATGATTGCCATTATAAAAACTGGATAGTTTTAAAATCAGAATGATGTGCAATTGAGCATGTTTTAATGCTATTAGTTTTGTACAATATAAATCTGAAATATGCTTTAAAACTTGCCATCACATGGGTTTTGCAATATTTATCATAGAAATTTGCTAATCATAAGCACTTCAAATATGTAGTAAACAGTCAAATAATCTTCTGATTCTTTTGTAATGAATAATTTATAATCAGATTTTCTCAATTTAATCAATTCTCAATTGTTCATCATTGTTGTGAAGAATGCTTGTAATTAATTTGTATCATTGTTTATATATTCATTATTTTTTTTTTGTTTGATAAATATTTTTCAGAGCAGTCATTATTCAATAAAAGCAAGATCATATTTAAGTGCCAAAAAAGGGCATTAAGAATGATTGAAATAAATGACTGCAAAAATATTTATCAATCTGTGTATTGCTTCACAATAAATGTAAATATTGTAGTTGGTCAAGTAATGTAATAATATGTTTAATTTTTAATTATCACATTGTGATTAAAGTAATGTGCTCACGTACTTATATGACTCGTTAATTTATCATGTATTTGTTGAAAAATTGATAGAAATACAAATCATTATTTATATTCTGATTATACATATGACAGTTCAGTTCTGCCTTTTGTTTATAAAATTTTAATGAGTAACTTATCAAGTAAAACCACTTACTAACGAAATTTGAGATAAATTTTTTAATCATTTCATTATTAGAAGTTCGTTGATTGAAAATAATTAATGAATGGACAAATCATGAATTCATCAAATGACCGCTGACTGATTATAAGCACCCGATTTTTGTAACACGCACAAATAGCAATTTTGTGAAAAATTAATGATGTATTTTCTTAGGAAGAAAAATTTTGCTGAATTTGTTAAAAGAACTGATACAAAATTCGTTTTTAAGTTCAATATTATTTCTCCCATATTTTGGCGCGAGAAATATTGAATAACGTTAAAGGCACAACGAAGAAATATACTCTATAATTTTTTTGAATTTTTAACATTCGCGATTCGTACTTAAATCATTTATTGGTACGGACCTAAAAAAAGTTAAAAAGTTACTTTAGAGAATCAAAGTAAATTGTTTCCAATGCTCTAGCTGTTAAACAGTTTTAAAGATATCAATAAAAATTCCAGATATCGAGAGTTGACTATATTTGCAATTTTGTAGCCTAAACATTATCTACAGGGGCTGAAAATGGCTGGGGCGAAATGTCCTGGGGGCGAAACGTTCTGGGGCGATGTGCGGTGAAAAGTGCAGGGGGCGAAATGTCCTGGGGGTGAAATGTTCCAGGGGCAGAAACGTGCTCGGGGCGATTTTTCCGGACCCCGTTAATGATATAGCATAATTATAATCTATTGTCAGTCCTCTCGTTTAATTTGATGACTTCATCCTCAGAAGTAAATCTATTTACTAGACTAAAGGAATATGTATGTAGCGTAATGAAAATATAACATTTTTCCATTCAAAGAATAGAATCGTTTCTTGAAGTTATTAAATTCCTAAAAAATTTACTCGTAATACACTGTTCTAAATATTTCATAGTTTTTATAAAAATATATCTAATACAGTGGATTCCGCTTAATTGGGACACTTCGGGCCAAGCTATTTTGTCCTAATTAAGCGGCTGTTCCAATTAAACGAAGTAGTAATAAATTCTAAAATAAAATATGTAATTCGTAGGTAAAAAATAATAATTAGGTACCTGTTTTAATGATTTATTAAAATAGGTACCTAATTATTAGTTTTTTTACCGATCTCCGTCTTCAATACTGGGCCGCTGATATTCACGCCTCGCCTGCCAACTATAGAAATCCACTGATCTAATGCTTCTTCGAGTTCTGAATCCTTTCCATCACGCTTTCTTTTCGATGTTCCTGGAATATCTTTCTTTCTGTAATACCCACTCCTTACGCAATTGATTTTATTTTTGTAGGAGACGCGTCTATGGTAGATTTTGGTTTATTTCAGCGAGTCTACATCAGCTTGTATTAAATTGCTGATTTTTAATTTTATTCGGCCAAGCAATTTTACTTGAGTATAAAATCCTTTATTGACATCTTGGCAAAGATTAGTGTATGTATGTGTAGCCATACTTTCGAAAAATCCCTAAAATATATCAAAAATTGAAAATTCCTTTTCTGCTACTGTCCCAATAAAGCGAAAAGTTCTCCCAATTAAGCGTTTAAATTTTGTATTAGTTTGGTTTTCGTTCTTTGAGATTTGTCCCAGTTAACCGGTGTCCCAATTAAGCGGAATCCACTGTATATTTTTATAAAAACTACGCTATATTATAAAAATATTTCATCTTTATTATAGATAAAAAATTACGTAAATTTTCGATGAGATTTTAATAGCAAGGAGTTAATTATTTTAAAGCTACTAGAGAACATATTACTTCCGTATCCTGCTCGGCCATTTTGATTTTAGCGAACATTCATCGTCTGCTGCGAGAGAAGGCGGCAGAAAGATAAATCCAGTAATAGTAATGTAAGTGATTTGAAATGTTTCGTAAATTTTCGATGAGATTTTAATAGCAAGGAGATAGTTATTTTAATTATTTTAAAGCTACTAGAGAACATATTACTTCCGTTTCCTGCTCGGCCATTTTGATTTTAGCGAACATTCATCGTCTGCTACGAGAGAAGGCGGCAGAAAGATAAATCCAGTAATAGTAATGTAAGTGATTTGAAATGTTGCATTTATGAATGTTTAGTATTTATTATTGCAATTATAGTTCGTTTTCGATTTTGTTGTTATTGATAAAACTCTTACGTCGGGAACTAGTAAAATGGGAATTATATGTATTTAATAGACAAATTTCTACTACCCTGACTCATCGGGATTATCCGATTTCTTAACACAGCGCCATCTATCTTCAATATCATCATGACATCACAATCTCGATATATTGTTATCGTAATGCAACAATGGATGGTGTCAAACAACATCGATAAATTATGACGTAACAGAGTGTGGCATCATGATGAATTCATCATCAAACACTAACAACCGGAAATATATATACAGGCTGAAAGAAAACTTCGTAAAATTTTGTGTACTGATAGAGGACCTCGAAACAAGTCTAAAATGTCGAATGAACATATGGTCTAAATGGCACCGTTTTCGAGTTATAACCCTTTAAAGCTAGCCCTACTGGGTTAGAAAGACGAGTGACACAATACGTGAAGATACGAATCGTGGCGCTTTGTGTACTCGATGGTGGTTAGCTAGTTTTGAAGGGTTATAACTCTGAAACTGTGCCATTTAGACCATATGTTCATTAGACATTTTTGATTTGTTTCGAGATTCCCTATCTTCTTTCTTCTTTTATATGGTAAGCTTGGTGGCTAAATTTTTGATTACCCCTTTCCACTAGAGTACTAAGGGAGCCGTTATGGGCAAAAAATAAATGCAAAAATATAGAAGCAGCAAAGAACCGTTCCAACTCAATCTACGTGATGACGCGTGTGAGTACCTAACCCTGTATAGAGAAGTATTTATAACCTATGTTAAGTGGAAGCTTAGAACTATGTTAATAGATATTAAGTACTATGTTATTAGAGACTGTGTTAATAGTATATCTAGAACTATGATAAAGAGGAAGCTTATCTTAAGTTAGTAAAAGACTTATAATTATGTTAATACCTAAAACTAATATTTTATTATTATTTTTTTTTTATTTTATTATTATTATTTTTTTATTTAATTAAATAAAATGTTAGTGAGTTAGTAACCTAGGATTAGACATATCTACAGTCAACATACACAATCACACAGCTTAAGAATTGATAGGATAGAAAGTGTTAGTAATACCAAGCAGACTTAACCTAAATATTCTGATAATCTCCACTGTCACAGGAAAGAAAGTATGGGAGTAGCATACCACCGACGCACCTCAGCCATCGGGAAAAACCAATGAAAGTTCGTCACTGGAGAAAAACCAACAGCTGAAGTACACCAGAGGAGGCAGTTTGCCTGGCAATAAGAATCCATTCACTCTATGCCATTGGCATTAAGTCTGATGAAATTGGAAATCTGACACCAAATAAAGAAATCGGAAACAATAGAAACAGAGGTAAACAATTGGAAACATGCTAAAATCACTAGAAAAGAAAACTACTGAAAAATCAAAAGTACAAGAAATAGTAATGAGAAACCCCAGGAAACAGTTAGAAACACAAAGAAACGAAAGTACTAATGCAAATTAAATCAAATAATTCAAGGAAGCAATAGGAAACAGCAAGAAACACTGCAGAAGCAAACAACTAACCTTAGATTATTCAAACCAATTGAAGAAACAAGTGGAAACACCATAAAAACTTTGGAAAGGCTAAAGTCAACTTTAACAAGTGAGGAAACAGAAAGAAAACAAAGTAATATTGAAAGAACAGAAGAGAACGAAAGAAAACCCCCTGGAATTGTGAACAATAATGCTCTGCAAAAAGAAACGCACATAACCTAGGCCTACTGGAAGAACCTCAACAAGAGAAAAGCCGAAGGACACTAATAACAAGCTGTTAGGGAAACGTCAAAATCAGGTAAATATAAAAAGAAGCTTCTGGGCTTCTCCCCAGCCCGTCCCCCGCCCCCTCAGCTCACAGAACCGAGGATGGAAACAAAGAATGAATCTACGAGAAACTCAGAAACGGTGATTGATATCAACTCAGCAAAAGAATCACAGAGATCCAATTGTAACAGTAAAACTACAACTAGACACACTACAACTAGAGAAAAGCCGAGTAACACCAATTACAGCCCTCTAAATGTTAAGGAAACATCAAAACCAATCTTAACATAAAACACCAATAACAGTCCTCAAAACTGAAAGAATCACTACAACTAGAGAAAAGCCGAGTAACATCAATTACAGCCCTCTAAATGTTAAGGAAACATCAAAACCAGTCTTAACATAAAACACCAATAACAGTCCTCAAAACTGAAAGAACCAAGAAAACCGAGCTTAATACATAATAATACAATCGTCTACTATTATTTCATAACTTAATAGAAAATTCCAATTGGCCCCCCAATGTATCCTACTGAAAGACCAATAAACAAAATGTGTGAACTATAAGAGAAAGGTGGTCATTACGGGCGATAGGAGGGTCTGAGAGTTACAATAGAAGGAAAAGACAATGTAGAAACAACGAGTACCAATCATTCAATCCTGACTGCTATAATCATAGCAGAGGAGAACGAGTGGAAAAGAAAAGTTCAAACTGTTGGTAACCACAGTTTACCCACGGGTAGAAGACATCAATGCCGGAAATAGATAGAAACAACTCCCAGACCCAAGAAACGTGTGTCTGTTTATGTAAAAGAAGGAAGTTCTAAATGATGATGTTTTGTATACTGATAGGGGACCGTATTGTATGGAGCAATGAAGCATGTTTTAGTGAGATTTGCTGTCTATTGATATTTAAAAAGCATATGTAATGGGACTGGCCAGGATATGAGTTGCTCATGGAAATGTGTTATCAGCTTTCTCCGACACGAATCAAAGAATCTACAGTCGTAGACAATATGTTCCACGGTATCATCATCCGCACAATTACAATAACTTCGAAAATAGGAAAGAATTTTAATCTATTCAAATAGAAATTTAATTTCTCATGCTGGGTTAAGAAAGCCATTAATCTGAGAGGTCCCCTATCAGTATACAAAATTTTACGACGAAGTTTTTCTTCATCCTGTATTTAAGATGTACACCAATGTACGCCAATATATTTGCATTATCTTATATTTTCGGTTGTTTGAATGTTGTGTCTAGTAATCTGCTGAACAGTAGGTATGCCCCTGATTGTAGTTTCTAAGTGATGGAGAATGGGAGAGTGTTAATGACAAATTTAACGATTGAGCTTTGAACTAAATAAAATTTGTCAATAAGTATTGATTTTCAATTGAATATACAAAAATTTATCATAACGACAATCGTTTCTTTTTTTTTTAAATATAAAGATTTTTAACCTTATCATTGAGCAGTCAAGAAGAAAATTTCAAACACTTCATGCAATTCATGATTTAAATACTGTATTTAAAAATATTAAAATGGTATCATATAAATGATTGTATAAATGTAAAATACATAATAAAATAAAATTTCTTTGACAAATCTTAATGCTATATCTTCTATCTATCTATCTATATACTTATAAAATACAGATTATGTATGTATGTATGTATGATTATAATATAGATTGTAAGTTTGGGGAGACATTGCATCCAAAGATTTTTCAAGAATTCATCAGTAAGTTTTCCCCTGCCAAGCTCCCTCATCTGTCTTAGTAGGAATGAAGGTTTGTTGTCTCCAAGTTGCAATTTGCTTAGAAGCTTCTTTACTTGCAAATTTTTTGATTGTGCGAATTCATGAATCAGACGTTCTTTTAATGTTTCATATTTTCTGTCACTGGGTGGCTGGAAAATGATGTTACTCATGTGTGTAAGCATATCTGTGTTGATAGATGCTACTAAACTGTCATACTTCGTTTCATCCATGTTAATGCTGGCTAAAACAAATGCAGCTTCCATTTGCACAAACCAGAGTTGAATATTGTTGTGCCAGAATTGTGGAAGTTTGAGTACTATTCTATTAATCTGCCCAGGGTCGAGTTTAGACATTTCGTTGTTCTGCATTGTTACAAGGTCACTCCTTTCAAATCTGGATCAAATTACGATAATTGTAGGGCCCAGTTGGTATTAGGGAAGATAATTTTGATACTCTCTCTTGCGAATCTACACAAGTAAAAGGTACTTACCATTGTTCTAGTGATTTCCCAGCTGAAATCTGATGCAAGGACAGGATCTTGTTCCAGGAGGTAATACAGCTATCCAAGTCCATCCAAAATAAATCACATTCGGGTCATCACTGAAGTGTACTAATAATATATATGTGACATATACTATTAAATACACAACATATTTTATTATAATACACAATATATACAAAATTTATACACATGAGATATACATGACGAGAATTAGATCCACATGGGGCTACAAGTAGCAACGTGTAGGAAACAGTCCAGCTCTTTGAGAGGTCAGAACAAAAAGTGACATCAGGTGGGTTCACCAGCCAGTGTTGTTCTTCATGTCATGCCTTCTTGCGGTGGTTGCCAGAATAACATAATCTGGCATCTATCTATGGAAAATATTGCTTATGCCAGATAACTAGACTGCAGAAAATTAATATTAATTGAAATTGTTTCTCCTGATCTGCTTAACTACCGGTAGTATTCTAATGTATTGATTTTAGCTACATTCCTTTTTATTGGATGCATCTCATCATCTTTGTTTTTAATGTTTTAAACTGTTGTTTATATTTAAACTAATTGATAGGCCTGATGATTGCTAGATAATATTTAAATGCAAATTATGAAGCTAATATAAATATCTATGTTAGACTTTACATTATTGCAGGAAAATCTTTCAATCTAAAAACAGAAATTGCATCAAAATTATATATTTTTATATTTTGACATTCAAAATTTCTATCATTTTTAAAGTTTTACAACAAATACATAAACTATTTTTTATATTCAAAAGTAAAATAAAAAATTAAATTATACATTTCATTATATAAATATAGTATATTTAAACTAAAAAATATACAGGGTGAAGAAAAATTTTGTCTACTGATAGGGGGCATCGAAACAAGTTGAAATGTCTAATGAACATATGGTCTAAATGGCACCGTTTTCGAGTTATAACCTTTTAAAGCTAGCCAATCATCATCACTTGCCTTCTTACTACTGTATTGCAAAGTTTGCTCTCTGCAGCTTCCTCCATTGAGTTAGTCTGGATAGTAAAGATACTCACATATCCAGCTTCTAATTTAAAAGTCTGGGTTCAAATTCCATTATGGCAAGTATCACAATACTTTTTGATTTTACTCTCGCTCTTTCTCTGCGAGTTTATCACTTTCATTGCATTTTATTTCCTGTGATTGCGATAGGGACAAGAGCATCAGCAATAAAAGTACTACTACAATATCAATAACAATAATAAAAAAAACTAAAGTGGATCAATTAATTAAGCAGCACATAAAAAGAAAAAATAACTGTACATGCATTTTCTTTTTAAAAATGGGTAATCACAACAGGTAGTTTTTATTTCATTTCATAGTAAATGTCTGCCTTTCTCTATTGAGTTAGTCTGGATAGTAAAGACGCTAGTGCAAAAAGAAAAAGTCCAGTATGGATGAAATCTTTAATCCTCATTACAAATTTTACAAGACAATTAAACCTTAACATTGTCGACTCAGTTTTTCAAATTCTTTTTCAAAAGACAATTTTTTTTTTTCTATTTTTACACCCCTTTCAATCAGTGAGATTACTAAGGGGAGCCAGTTTACATCATGGGCTGCACCCCACCCATGGAGGGGGCCAGATGGTGAAAGATGGGGATTGCCTAGCTGGACCCAGAACCCCGAAAAAACTTTTCAGAAGATGCCAGACCCAGGATGCAAGTCCAGGTTCTCCAGCATGGCATGCCAATGTGTTACCACTTGACCATCCAGCCCCTTTGAAACACAATTAATCTTTCATTACAGTTTTTGCCAATTACAAAAAAACGTTTTATAGAAAATGTTCAAAGTTTCTTCCCCTAACATCAAGGAAAGAATTGTGAGTGCTTTCAAAAATCCTAGAATATTGCTTATGGCTTCTGTCACCTTGAAAATGCATCTTGTTAAATCCTCTGGGGTATCGATTGGTATGAAGTAAACTATTTCTTTCATATAACCACAAAAGAAATAGTCCATAGGTATGAGATCTGGTGACCTCGGAGGCCATGCTTTTGCTCCACTGTGCCCGATCTCACACCTATGGACTTTTTCTTTTTGGGGTATATGAAGAAAATTGGTTTACTACACACCAATCAATACCCTAGAAGAGTTAACAAGATATATTTTTGAGGTTGCAGAAGCCATATGTAATATCCCTGGATTTTTGAAAGAACTCACAATTCTTTCCTCCAATGCTGTTAACTCTGCCTTGATGTTAGATGACAAAACTTGGAACATATTCTAAAAATCGTTTTTTGTAATTTACAAAAACTGTAATGAAAGATTAATTATATTTCAAAAAAGAATTCAAAAAAACTAAATCGATAATATTAATATTTAATTGTCTTGTAAAATTTGTAATGAAGATTAAAGGTTTCATCCATACTGGACTTCTTATTTTATTTCAAAATATTTATTATGAAATGAAATTAAAACTACCCCTTTGATTGGCCATTTTTAAAAATAAAATGCATGTATGCTTATTTTTTTTCTTTTCATGTGCTGATTTATAATTTAATTCATTTTATTATTTTTTTTATTATTGTAATTGTTACTGAGTAGTACTTTTATTGCTGATACTCTTGTCCCTGTTGCAATCACAGGAAGTAGAATGCAGTGAAAGTGATAAATTCACAGAGAGAGTGAGAGTAAAAACAAAAAACATTGCAATACTTGCCATAACCAAAATTCAAACTCAGACTTTTATATTAGAAGTTGGATGCACTAGCATCTTTACTATCCAGACTAACTCAATGGAGAAAAATGGTATATCACGTGGAAGCTGCAGAGAATAAACTTTGCAATATGGTAGTAAGAAGGCAAGTGACACAATATGACCAGTCATGACACTTTGTGTACTCAATGGTGATTGGCTAGTTTTAAAAGGTTATAACTCGAAAATGGTGCCATTTTAACTATATGTTCATTAGACATTTTTGACTTTGTTTCGATGTCCTCTATCAGTTCACAAAATTTTACAACAAAGTTTTTCTTCACCCTGTATATAATATATTGTTTTTATTTAAAGTAGTTTTTTGAATAAATACCAGTATTGGGCATACCAATATGAATATTCAATAATAAATACAATTAATTTATATATAATATACATAAAAATGCAATATAAATAAATTACTTTGTGAGAGCTATAAGGATGATTGCAAATAAACTGTATATTATCATTAACACTTGGAAGCAACTACTGATACTTAATATCATAGAACAAAAGAAAAATTGGGTCCCTAGAATTCATCAGTTTTTCCAGATCTGGCAATAGAAAAGCTAGATCTAAAAGCAGGTAACATAACATGACCTCTTATTAATATATATACATACATAAATACACTGTATGTATTACATTTTAAATCTATATTATTTATATTTTACAAATTATATAGATTTAAAATCTTAACATTGCTTTTTGTTAATTCTGTTCAATTATTTCTTAGAATTGTAAAATTTACTTTTACAGAATAATCATTTTATCAAAAATATCATTTTCTCCTATTAAAACCATTGCACACAGCATCACAATTACCGTAGATGTTTCTGTGATTAGGGCAAATACATTTTATTTACCTTCAAAAAAGCTTTCACCAAATTGAAAATTTTGTTTTGCACTTAAGTCTTCTTTGTGCCATAGTGAGTGACCTGTTTGCTCTGTCCTTATTATGCTGCTGATCACATGAGCTATACTGGAATATCTAAGTTTGTTGTTATCAAAGTAAATTAAAAATTCTTGTTGGTACTTGTTGTGTTTAATAGAATATAAATAAGCATGTAGTATACAATGATATTAAATAAATAAGATATAATATTGCAAATATGTGTAATTTTTTGTAAATAATTTGTACTATTAAATTTTATTCATTTAGTATCATTGTATATTACATGTTTATTTATATTCTATGAAAGTACATTATTTCATAACAAGTATTTTAAGAATATATTTATTTTGCAAGAAAATATTATTATTGTTGATGAACCTGAAATTTTTTCCATCTGTCTGGTTAGATTTTTGCTGATGGTATATCTTTAAAATCTGGAAAATTTTAAAATCCATTTCTTCTCCATTCCCAGGAATAATTATACAGTAGATTTTATAAAATTTATTGTATAATTATTCAAAATATTAAAGATACTAAAATATATGGAAAACAAAAATGTAAAAATGGAATATAAGAAAGTGGAATTTAATTAAGCAACTCAAGTTAGATTATTCTAGTGTAATTTTTGAAAAAGAGTAAATTAAACATTAATTTTTATTAAGTAAAAGTTATTTATTGAAATAAAATTTATAAGTAAAACATTAAAAATAATTCTACTTATAAGCAATAATTTTAACAATTTTTATTTACCAGTAAATTTATTAAAATAATTGTCAATAATTTCAAGCATATTTAACTGTTTAAAATGATCTCTTTCTTTTAATATAGATTTCTATGAAAAACAACTATTTGTTTAACAATAATCCTCATAATAATGTTTTACTTTTAAGAGCTTAACCCATTTGTTAAGTGGATGTTTTCTATAATTTAAACAATAAAATATTTTAAAATTTCTAATATTTATTTTTGTATCTTAAATAACTTCTGTATTTATAGCTCCATCTGGTAGAGAAATTCCAATTCGATTAGATATATTATCTCATGGTGAATATCAGATTGAATACATTACACCAGAAGTTGGAGAACATATCATAGATGTTTTGATAAATGGTAGGCCATTACCTGGCAGTCCATTTTGTTGCTATGGTTATGATGCTTCCAAAATCAAGGTTGGAAATATACCAAATGGAATTGTTGGAAAAGCTGTTGAATTTGAAAGTAAGTTTAATATAAAAAAGTTTTTAATTAAATATTCACTATATACTGTCTTATTAAAAGATATTAAACAAATATATTTTTTAATATTTAATATATATATATATTGCATACCCACACACTTGTATATAAGTAGTTAGTTCCTAAAGAAAAAAGAGAGTAAATATTAGGGACAATATGTTAAGCTTTAGTTATAAATATTGAAAATTTGCAAATCATGCATAAGCTAATCCTCAAATTTTAGAATTATTAAAAGTAATATTAAAATCATTAAATTTGTAACAAAATTTAAAATATTTAATTTTTTAATTAAAAATTATGCTTACATTTTGTTTTTAAACTAAATATAGTTCAAATACAAGTACTTCTACAATAAATTTTTGGTTTAGGATGAGTATTAGGAAATAAATATAAAAAGTTGCAAATATAATGAGTTGAGAATGAGCTTATTTGAAAATGAACTAAATGAAATTGGTTATATAGTAAATAATCCAATATAACTATGGAAGATGAAAATATTTGATTACTGGATCATTTATAGATAAAAAAGCATTTCATGCTTATTTCCTCCTCTTCAGTTTATCAAACAGATAGTTCATAATGATATTTTAATAGAAATTACATTTACAAAATTCTAATACAATAATTGCTATTTCAAATGATTTTGTAGGTAAAACTTTTTTTTACTCTTTCTATTACAAAGTAGAATATAAGGGTATATAAATTAAATTTGTCCATCCATCAGCACGATAATTCACATACATCAGTATTTTTCTATTTGGATAAAACTCACAGTTGTTAAATCACACTACAAACACAATCTTTTTGAAAATGATCTACAGTATAACATCAATATTATTAAAGAATTAACAAAACACATTTACATATTTTTAAGTATGAGATTTCACTCCCTTTTCTGCATACTCATCTTAAGAATAACGACTTGTGCACATGTGTTTGTACTGAAGACATTTGTGTAGGTGTCTCTTACAAACAGTCACCAGTGACAAGAAGCATATCATTATCTGCTGACAGATCAGCCACCAACAGTATTGTTATCATTGATTTCGCAGTACTGCTAGGCCACCATTCTGGATCTGGCAGTTTAGTTCTTCAAACATTATTATTTTATATTTTAGAATTTAATCAGAGCTACTGGATTCAATAGATAGAAATATTCCTGACTGAACTTTTCATTAAGTTACAGACTCTCAAACCATGTCTCAAGAATATCCTTGAGATATGATTTGATGATATCCTTTGTATATAGTACCTTGAGATATGATTTATTATTATGACTCTGCCAATTTTGGCATAGTCATAATAATATAGTGGGTGATCGATTAACGAACAGTTCTGATAACGAACACTTTCTCGAAAGATTTTTATGTTCGGTTAACGATCACTTCATAGAACAAACTGTGGATGCACGGACTGATGGAATGACAGGTCAACCTGATGGCTGCATGGTAAAGCTGTAGCTTAACATTCTGGAGGATCCGGGGGTCCCACTCCTCCAATTTTTCAGGGAGGGATCTGGGCCCGGCCCGTTGAAATTTATCCTTCAATCTTCCGGTTGACTCCATCATGGGTGTTGGTCAGCCTCAACTTTCCGGTTAACTCCATCATGGGTGTTGGTCAGCCTGTGATGATGGCGGCTCTATAAGGGCCCCCATCATGGGTGTTGGTCAGTCTGTGATGATGGCGGCTCTATAAGTGGCTATTGCCAGATAAAAATATTCCATGAGGATATTTTGGCTTAACTAACCTATCACCAGATAAAAATATTCCATAAGGATATTTCGGCTTAACTAACCTAACTCAAATAAAAGTATTCCATGAGGATATTTCGGCTTAACTAATCTAACGGAATGACAGGCTTAGGCTTTGCGCGTTTGTGGACTTATGGATAAGGATAGAAGAACAGTAGTTTTTCCCAATTAAAATGAACTCGAAGACAACGTAAAACAAATCAAAGATTTATTAAAGAAGGTAAGAGAGCGAAGACAACATAAAACAAATCAAAGATTTATTAAAGAAGGTAAGAGAGAGAACAATTTTTTGGTGTTAGAATGGCACCCGTACCAGGTTAAGGTCAACAGGCTTAAACAAATCAAAGATTTATTAAAGAAGGTAAGAGAGAGATTTTACAATATTTAGTCTTAGAATGGCACCCATACCAAGTTGAAATCAATAGGCTTGGGGATCTCTACCATGACAATGCTATTAATCACTTCATCAATAGGCTTAGGGATCTCTACCACGACAATGCTATTAATCACTTCCGAAATATCCTGAAGGAGAGAGAAAAGCAATCGATATTAGACAGATTCTTTATTGGTGTTTGGGGATCTCTACCACGACAATGCTATTAATCACTTCTGAAAAATCCGAAGAGCAGCAGCGATATTGCATAGAGAAAAGCAATCGATATTGAATAGATTGGAGAGAAAAGCAATCGATATTGGACAAATTCTTTATTGGAAAATAAACATATAAATGAGAGAGACGACAATGCTATTAATCACTTCCAAAAAATCCTGAAGAAGAGAGAAACTATCCCGACAGTGCTATTAATCACTTCCGAAAAATCCTGAAGGAGAGAGAAAATCACTACAATGCTATTAATCACTTCCGAAAAATCCTGAAGGAGAGAGAAAAGCGCGATGCTATTAATCACTTCCGAAAAATCCTGAAGGAGAGAGAAAAGCACATGACAATGCTATTAATCCACTTCCAAAAAATCCTGAAGGAGAGAGAAAAGCAATGATATTGGACAGATTCTTTATCGGAAAAAAAACTCAATATTGGACAGATTCTTTATCGGAAAATAAACATAATAAATGAAAATGCTGATAGATTCTTTATCGGAAAATAAACATATAGATGAAAATGCAAGATTATGTATGTACTATATATATTATTGTTATTACATATAAATAAACGCAGTAAGAAATTATATAATTTTTTATTTATGTTTTTTTTTAATCTCGTGAAGAAATTAATCAAATTCCCATAAAAATCTATGGTAAATCGATGATCGGTTAACGAACAATTCGATTTTTTTAATCTCGTGAAGAAATTAATCAAATTCCCATAAAAACCTATGGTAAATCGATGATCGGTTAACGAACAATTCAGATAATGAACATGTCTTGGTACGGATTATGTTCGTTAACCGATCACCCACTATTATAAAATAATGGATTGGCCGAATTTTTTTGGTTATGTTTTTCTCTATAATAATCTTAATTTCGTCTACATACTTGTTTTTAGATTTGGAATTTTTATTTTTATAGTTACTCTAAATGAGAATGAACTGGATTCTACTTTCAGTAGAAGGTTACAGAATCTTAAAATATACTAAATGGATAATATTAATCATTAATAATATTGTAGGATCTCGGGCAGAGTTTTTTCTTCTAAAGCTGGATACGCAGTAGCCTTGCAACTGCGATCTCGACCACAGCCGCGACCGTTGCTACAGACAAAATCCCATCAGGCCTCGCTTCCCGACTCATTTACTGCGACCACGACAATATGTAACTTGCTGAATATTGTCGTAGTCGCAGTGGCTACGTCATTACGATAGTAATAGAAAGGAGGCATTTGGTCATCTGTTACGAGCTGTAAGCTACATCAGCTCTTATTGACTGTTGTTTACGCAGTTGCTATTGGTTGATTCGAAAAATAGATAATAGTAATAATAATAATAATGTTGCTTGCATTTCATCAAATTTCCATTGAGGAACTGTAGTTTGAAAAAAGCTAATCAGGAATATCAACTGAGTATGAGGTCTATGATTGAATTCTAAAATTCAGAATATAGCCATAAGTTAACTCAACTTAAGTTGTTTCAATTTACATTGTTTTTCAAGTTTACGTCAGTTTTTTTTTTGTTAATAGGAAAAAATAAAAGTCTACTAAAGGCTGTGTCTCAAAAGCATAAAACATGATGTAAATACATCGGTGTATCAATGCTGATGAGGTTACTTCTGCTATATGGCTAGATGCTGCATATTTACACTAAAGTTCACTCTTGTCCAACTTTCTACATTGCATATAAAAGTACATTGAGCATTTGTCCAATCGGGTATGAGCTGACTATTGAAACTTTGTTGTTTTCTGAAACAATATGTCATGCATTCATACAGTTTTTTTTTTTAGATTTTGAATTTTGCAATTGCATAACCATGACATCCAATAATTTTATGAATGAAGCTATCAATAAATAAAGCAATGTTGAGTTTTGCTATCCATATTGATTGGCTAACTTCAAATGACATCACAGTAATTTGCCAATAGCCAAATGTCATCATTTATTTTGTCATGTCATATGCTTTTGGTTTGAACATTGGTATGCTCAATGTTTTGTGTGTAATGCATTCATGTCAGCGTAATTATGCTGTGTTTATCCCCCTTAACATCAGTTTATGCAATTGTATGTTACATCAGTCGGTGAACTTATTAAAAACATAAAAATCACCTAAAAATTAAAAAAGGGGGCAAAATCACCTAAAAATGAATAAAATAATGATTAAAATATGCAAAATAATTTATAGAATTATTAAGAAGCTTAAAAATGTTGTTAGTGATGTTATAGGATTATTTATAGGGGGTCTAGATCATTTTTTAAAGAGTTAATTCGATTTAAGTTGCGAGTTCTGGAATGAATTAATGATGTTATTATGATATATTATGTTTCAGACTACCATTGTAAAGAGAATCACAGCCATTTTTCATTTACTAATACATATAAAAGCCTAAAAACATATTTACACTATCGTTCATTGTGTAATACTATTAGTTGGATGACCATGTGGTAAAGAATTCACTTACCACATGGTCATCCAGCCATCCAGAATTGGAGAATCTGGGTTCAATTCCAGGTCTCACACCACCAGTTTTTCAGGAAGACTCCAGGCCTAGCCTATATATGTGTTAATTTATGCTTAATATAGTCAGGGACACATTTAGGCTTTTTGAGGTCCTAGGTGCAACATCATTATGAGGCTTCAAAAGAACAATTGTAATTTAGTTAATCAAATTCATACATATATTTTTTTTAAGTTTATTGAAAATAAAAGTCAACATTTCCCATAATAATTCATTTTAATAAAATAAAAATAACACAACATTGATTGTTAACACAGCAACAATAACATAACATTGATATATATGTTACGGTAAAAGTGATTAATTGGTGATTATGTATAATCAGTGGTGTAGCAGTTTACGGAAAAGTCGCTCCCTGCATTTTGCTTCCGACAATTCGCCCTGAGCACATTTCTCCCCAGCACATTTTGCCCCCAGTCATTTTTGCCTCCTGTAGATAATGAATAGGTTACAAAATTGCAAATATAGTCAACAAGTAATGATTCTAATTTATTTTTGTTTAATATAATAAATGCACATTATTATTGTTTAAAACTCAAATTTGTATGCAATACATCTAAGGCAATCAATCAGAATATGATTTTGAAAAAGTTCGACTATTCTTTTGATATGCATTAGTTCATTCTGCATTTACACAAAATCAGCAGACGAAGACCCAACCCGAATGAAAAGTAACTCTTTGCGATATTCAATTCACACTGTGAGTTTTGTATTTTGTTTAACTCTTTGCGATATTCAATTCGCACTGTGAGTTTTGTATTTTGTTTTTTCTTCTTGTTTACATATTTATCTATGTTTTCATTATTATTATTATTATTATTATTATTATTATCCTTAACCATAAATCAGTTAATATTAAAATATCGTCAAAATAATTTTTTATTTAGGTCTTGTTACCGTAGTAGCATTAATTGCAATGATGTCATATTCGTATAGTAGCACAGATAGAAGGAGAGGTACGGATGTGCTTTTACCCATTTTTATATTTCCGGAAAGTTTCTTTTCTCAACATTACAACTGATTAAACTGCGTATTTTTTTATTTTGCTTTAAATCTCCTATATAATGATGAAGCGTTTTTTGGTGTATGATATTTTGTAAACATTTAATACTGTATCGAAAAGTGCTTACATCTTTAATTAATTCATTAATTATTTAACAAGTGTGATATCATTATAACAAGTCTACTTCCATATTATAGTTATAGTAGCACAGTTTGTCCCCAATTGAAGTTTGAGGATAAGTTCAGCTAAGCTTGTTTCGAATGGGTTTCTGATAATGATCTACATTATTTTGGATTAGTAAATTATAGAAAAAATAATAACACTTTAACTCAATAAGCACTATTAGCAGTATGCAGAAGAAACATTTAATTGTAGTTATTAATAACTACAATTAAATGTTTCTTCTGCATACTGCTAGTAGTGCTTATTGAGTTAAAATGATTTATAGACTGGTGTTAAGCAGTTACGAACTTACAGAAAGTATTTTAAATAATAATGTATTATAAAAAGTGCAAAATTTATTTTTATCGAATTAACTTTGTTACGCATCTTATATACAGTGCTGGGGGCAATTTTTCTGGACCTCAGTGTAGTATAGGTTTCTGTCGCCCGGGGCAGATGCCAAATATGCTGCCCCTCCTTCCACAAAATATATTATTATTATAAAGATAAAATTTTCTAGAGTGAGGAAAATATTAAGCTACAAAAAGATTTTTCTCCAAAATTTAAAATTCTTACAAACTAGAAAACAAAATTTTATTGCGAAAACACGTTTTAATTCTAATAACAGGAATCTCTTGATTATGTGGTTAATAAATCCTCGCAATACACCGCATATATCAAAACTTCACTAATCAAACTAAAAAACCAATGGGAATAATTATAATGAATCCTGAAAATATAAAAACCAATGGGAATAATTATAATGAATCCTGGAAAATATCAAAATTTAAACTATAAAACCAATGGGAATAATTATAATGAATCCTGGAAAATATCAAAATTAGTTAATAGGAATAATTATAATGAATCCTGGAAAATATCAAAATTATAAAATATGTATTTTTCAGAAATCGGTATGGGTATCATAGTTCCGGGCTCAAAAATTTGCCCTCCTAATTTGGATGTGCTGAGTCCAAAAATGTAATTATTTTTTACTGCTGAGGCCTTGTTATCGAGATACAGGGCCCCAAAGTTGGGACCTAGCAGTCCAATTTTTCAACTAATTTTAGTAGATAATTTCAAAATTCTAATGAATTGTAGTTTTACATTCCAAATCAAATGCAACCATTTCCATTGACCTATGACCTACCTTTCCATTGACCTAGGACCTACCTTTATGAAACTATGTGATTATTTTCATTTTCAATGTTTTTATCATTTCTGATAAATTGCCGGTAGGAGAGCAAATTACCCAGTATTCTTTTTGGAATTCGTATTTGAAATAAAATGGAGGCATTTCATTGAAAACTTGCTTATTATATTATATTTTATTACATTTAGTATTTATGGTATCAGGGATATATAATTTATGATTATTGTGATGACCTCAACTAAAATTGAGGTCATCACAATAAATAAAATTGAGAAAACAGAATTTTCAGAGATTCAGGACTGATAAAAACAGTGAAAATGAAAAAATCACATAGTTTCATAAAGATAGGTCATAGGTCAACAGAAATGGTTGCATTTGATTTGGAATGTAAAACCACATCAAAATTCATTTTATTTTCGAAATTATCTATTAAAATTACTTGAAAAATTGGACTGATAGGCTCCAACTTTGGGGCCCTGTATCTCTATAACAAGGCCTCAGCGGTAAAAAATAATTACATTTTTGGACTCAGCACCTCCAAAATTAGGAAGGTGCACTATAAAGGGGTGCAAATTTTCGAGTCTGGAAATATGATAACCGTACTCAGAAACCCATTATTCTACTGCAATTACAGAACATAAAATGAAAGAAGCAAAACTAATAAATTTAAAAAAAGAAAATTCCTATAAAAAAGGGAGATTTTGCATCTGACCCATAAACATACCTTAAGAGAGTTCTTCTTTTTCTTCTTTCTTTCCTTTAAAATAATTCTGGATGGATCAAAAATGAAACAATAATAGTGATAAAGAGTACTCAGCGAGTGTATGTGTGTTCGGCTGTCCCTTTATATTTTTATTTTTGATCTACCCAATCACATCAGTAAAGAGAGAGAGGTTTGAACTCATTTCTGACCTTATTTGGTCAAATTGCATCTCCTCTCTTCCACTAGGATTGGCAGGAGCACCTTATTGACAGGTATTTTATAATATTGTTTTTCCTCAGATCTTCAGACCTGGATCTTGCAGCTGTTTGTAATTTGATCATTGTTTTTTCTCTCAAGGAATTGTTTATGGTTTGTTTGACAGTTATAAAATTCTTCCATCTCCCCTCCAACCTAAAGTGTCATTTATAGTTAAACTTTCCCCAACTGAATTGGTTACTTTTTACAATTTAACTACTGCGTCACACCTGCAATCTAGAATCTTCAGCTTGGAATATAAATTTAATTTCCTATTTTTTACTACAAAAATAAGTTTATAGAATATTGATTTGGGAACTTTGAGGTCCCCTGTTGATCGGGTCCTTAGTAATTGCATTTTTTGCCTATAGGATAACGTGCCACTGCTTGTGTGTCTCTACTTTAGGTAAGTAAGGTACAGTCAGTTCCATAAAGTTTTGTACCTACATCGTAGGGGCTAAGCTCACCGGAAGTTGATCAATTGGTCAACAGAAATGGTTGCATTTGATTTGGAATGTAAAACCACATCAAAATTCATTTTATTTTCGAAATTATCTATTAAAATTACTTGAAAAATTGGACTGATAGGCTCCAACTTTGGGGCCCTGTATCTCTATAACAAGGCCTCAGCGGTAAAAAATAATTACATTTTTGGACTCAGCACCTCCAAATTAGAAAGGTGCACTATAAAGGGGTGCAAATTTTCGAGTCTGGAAATATGATAACCGTACTCAGAAACCCATTATTCTACTGCAATTACAGAACATAAAATGAAAGAAGCAAAACTAATAAATTTAAAAAAAAGAAAATTCCTATAAAAAAGGGAGATTTTGCATCTGACCCATAAACATACTTTATCCACCCTTTTATCTGATAAGCCAGTATTATCTAGCTACGCTGTGTTCTACACAATGGACAAAATTCACGTGACGTCGTAGTCACGTGTTTTAGCGAAAACATTGTAGTTTGCCTAAGTTTAAACGAGAAGGATTATAACTAATTCGTGCTAGGTTGAGAAGGATTATAACTAATTCGTGCTAGTTTATTTACTGTATTTAAGAAAAAATTCCAGAATAGTTAAACGTTATTTCTGAAATAACGTTTAACTATTCTGGAATGTTCCGTTTAAACTTTATGCTTATTGTATGGTACTGAAGAGGGGCAGTTATTGCCCGAAAACGTTATACCAATTAAAAACTTATACTTGCTATTTAGTGCTGTTTTATTTACTTATTTAAGAAACTAAGCAAGTAGTTTACTTTATTATAGTTATTTAAGTATTATTTTGTGATTAGTTGCAGATAATTTTTCTTTTGAGATATAAAATAAAAATATGGAATATAATTGAGAAGTGCCATATTAGAGAAATGCTATAAAACAAAAGTATGTCTGTAATAATGTTTGAAGAACCAATATGCAAGATGACCTCTATAGTCCAGTGATTAGAACTTTAGAACATTCACCTGAAGATCCCTGGTTTGATCCCAGGTTGAAACAAGTTTCTTCAAATAAATTAGTAAAAAATTATAATTCAGTTATTAATTCATAGATGGCATCACTCTTAATTTAATTATTAATTTGGATAATGTATATAAAATTCCACTTATAGAATGACTGTATATGTAAAAAGATAAGCTCTAGTTCAAAGTGGAAAAATAATTTATTAAAGTTTGCTGGAGAAATACTTTCGACTTCACAAAGTCATTTTCAGCATTTAAAATTAGAATACATAACGTTTTTGGAATATAAGATGCAGGATGTTGTTCAAATTTAAATTACTTAGAACAAAAGAATTAAGGAATTATATACAGATATTAAGGCTACCTACCTGTTAAAAATTAATATTAATCAAGTTAGATAAACATTATGTGCAACAAATAAATTACAATTAAAGTAAATAAAATAAATGAAAATACATGGGGGAGGCTATATAAGCCATTGTGGGGGTACAAATGTGGGGTATAATCAGGGCCGTGCAGTGCTATGAGGCAGAGGCGGCCACCTCAGGCAGCATAAATAGCGAAATCAAAATACAATTTGAACCATTCAATAATTAAAAATTTTTATGCAATGCTTTTTTATATTGATCTATGTTAGTTCTGTTTTGAGCTCACAATTATTGACAATATTTGATTTTAATATTAGTTTGTCTTGAGAAGTGACAAGTGTGCTGTGTTTAAATCAGTAAATCAAAATAAAACAAGATCTGAACTAGCTAACAAGACCTGAAAATAAAATTAAAGATGCAGGAACGCTTTCAGACTGGACTGCCCCTCTTCAGCTGCACAGAGAAAGTAAGCATTAGCAGAGAACCTAACAGAGAATGGAATATCTGTAAAAACAAGTGTAATTGTAATTAAAACCCCAAGTGTCAGGTGAACGGTAAAAACAAACAGGTTGTGCGTATGGGATAGAATGTTAGGCAAAAAGGGGAGCAGAAATAGAGCGATAACAAATACAAAATTTATGTTTTCATATTGTCAGAATAAAAATAGTATTCGTACATGTTGTGCAATTTTTTTAAATCACAAACAAAGGTTATTTTAAAGAAAAAACATTTAAGGGGTGGCATTTCGAAGATTTGCCCTTAACTGAGAAAATCTATCACACGGTCCTGGGTATAATGATAAGACCTATGTTATCATTTATAATGTAGGTCTTATCATTATACTGCTCAATAACAATGACTTCAGCCATTTTAATGTCTTCAGCTTTATTTATCCCTCTGATGATGCATGCTCTTGATTTTATTGGACAGTGACATCCTACTGGTAGCAGTGTTTGACAAGCACTGTGTTGAAGGTTGTTTTTCTTATGATGCTTTGGTGTTCTTTTAATTAGCTGTCTAAAGATCTCATAGTATTACCAACATAAACTTCCTGCCTATCAAGATCATTATTATAGATGGGAATGATATCGCACACTGGCTTCAATAACATCACAACTCAAAAAAGTATATTTTTCTGGAGGGGGAAAAAAAAAAAAATAGATTTATTTCATTTGATTATAAAAATTACTAAAAGTTATAGTTGACCAGTGAAATACATAAATGAAACAGCCAATATAATCATGTATACAATGATCATCAAGTATTGCTTATAAGTATGTTCTTACATTTTTTAGGGTTAGGAATACTGGATAACATAATGGCAATACTGCATAGCGACATAACTGCCTGTAAGAGTTACTTTTTGAGTTAGAGGAGTGTCATTATACATGCATGTGGATAATGAAGAGGTGATTTATCATCAGTATTAGCTAAAATTAACTTAAAATTGCAATTTTTTGAGTGATGTTATTGAAGCCAGTATGTGATATATACAGTGGCCCATTTGAGTGGTGGTATTGGTGGCTTAATATTCTTTAAAATAATTGCAATTTTTTGAGTGATGTTATTGAAGCCAGTGTGTGATATATACAGTGGCCCATTTGAGTGGTGGTATTGGTGGCTTAATATTCTTTAAAATATGAAAGATGATATGCAGCTGCTCTACATTAAAAACTTATTACCCTTTATTAACACCTTGTTTAAAGGCTCAATAGCTTTATGATATTGTACCAGGTGTAAGTACATCTTAATTTGCTGTTGTGAAGTAATTTAAATTTGAATAACATTCTGCATCTTATATTCTAAAAACGTATTCTAATTTTAAATGCTGAAAATGATTTTGTGAAATTGAAAGTACATCTCCAGTAAACTTTAATAAATTATTTTTCCACTTTGAACTATACCCTTTTCAAAGAAAGATGACCTGCCTTATATGGTAAAGAGCTTATGGATTGCATATGTATTCTAATTTTAAATGCTGAAAATGATTTTGTGAAATTGAAAGTACATCTCCAGTAAACTTTAATAAATTATTTTTCCACTTTGAACTATACCCTTTTCAAAGAAAGATGACCTGCCTTATATGGTAAAGAGCTTATGGATTGCAAAGGTCAAGTCATCCAATAAAATAGCCGGTTTCTGTTTCGTTCATCCAATAGCAGTTTACCTTTTATCATCAATAACAATTTGAAATGTTTATTATCTTTTAAAAAATTGTTGAATTAATACTTCATATTTCATGGTTGTGCTATTAAATATTAAACTAAATCTCTAATTGCTTAAAATTAAATAAATACAATGAATGATGTCACCGTCCTCTAGTATTTAGCAGTAATGGTGGATAGTTTAGTTGTTTGTAAGTGAGGAGAAACATTGCACAGTCAAGCTAGAAATATTATTTTAAATGTATATAAGTATTTTGGAAGACAGAAATCTATTCAAAGTGACATTTTTAACGAAACTTCACTTGCTACTGGTGTTTCTGTATCAACAATTAAAAGAATTGTAACTGAAGGAAATTTTTAAAATACATTTTCAAATTATAATTAATTTTAGCATTTATAAAGTAAAAATTGAAATATTTTAATCTGATTACTATGTTTTAATTCAAATATCAAGTTGAAAATGGTAATAAATTCTCTACTGCAATCTGTTTTATATCATATCACTTATCGTTAATCCTAACCGAAAAGACTCATCGATCATCAAATTTGGCCTTGAAAGTTCTTTTTTTGAAAAGGGTATAGAGCTTATCTTTTTACATATATAATAATTAATTTGTTTGTTAAGTCTGAGATGGTGCTAACATTAGTCCAAATTATTTCAAATTATTAAATTTCCATTATCATCAAGAGTTAATTAAGCAGAATTAGGTTCAGTTTGGTTGGTAGCTTTGAGTTATGTTTTGTAACAATTTATCATTATCTTTATATCTCATTATTATAATAAATAAATATACAATATATTTTCTATATATGATATTTATGCTTTTTATTAATATGTTTAGTTTAATATTTCTATTAGAAGACTATTACTTATTATTTTTTCTGATGTGTTAAAAATAAATCGATCTTCCTGAATAATATAAATTAATATTTTTAAGATGAAATGATTTTTTTTAAATAATTTATTTAAATAATTTTTTTGTTCCAAAATTAGTTGATGGTGCTGATGCTGGTTCTGGAAATCTAGAAATACTAGTCAATGGTGGTCATGTGACAAGCAATGTTAAAAGTCTTGGAAATCACCGCTTTCTTGCATCATTCATTCCTCATACTTCTACAATGCATACAATAGAAATGAAATTTAATGGCCAAAAAGTTCCAGGTATGATTTCTTATTCTTTAATTGATGATTATATTCTCACAGATCACTAAAAATTTCTTCATAGCCTTAAAAGTTAAATTTTATCTCTTTTGTCAGTAAAATCTTCCTAGATATTTCAGTAGATAATTTATGTGGTTTCATAACTTTAATATGTCATTTGTAAAACTAATATTCATTGAGAACAGAGTTTCATTTAAGCTTAACTGTAATCAAAATTATTTAATAGACTCAGCAGTGCATTTTCCATAATAACCATTATCAATTTTATTTAAATATTATAAAATCAAAATAAGAAAGGAAATAAATTTAAAACAAAATATAATATATAGTAATCCAATCCAAATAAAATACTCTTTTTAAAATTATTATTGAGGAGAATTTTCATTCAAGCACTAGCATCTCTATGTCTTAATGATTAATAATTTCAATAGTCAGCAAGTGATTATAAATCTGCCATTTCTCTTTCAAATAATTTCCATTTTCTAAATTAACAAGAGTTTATGTTTCTATAATAAAAAATTAAGTTCAAGCATTAAAAATAGATATTTTTATGTAGTTTTATTTCAGAAATATTTTCAGCTAACAACTTGGCTTTTAATTATGTACTTAAATATTCGAATAAAATGGAATAAACAATATTTAATAAGTGTTAAGAACAAACATTATCATTGTCATATTGTAGATTCCTATCCTTGAATTGTAATATATTTCAATAGTACTATATTCTTATCAGTGGCATACCCAGAATCTTTGGTACCTGGAGTGGCATTTTTTGGCGCCCTCTCCCCCAAAAAATATATTTGTTTTAACTTTCAATACACATTTTATTTTACACACATTTTCTTAAATAATTTTTAAGAATTGATAATTATACAAAAATTTTTATATAAATATCTGGTGAATAGTAATGATATTTCATACTCTTGGCCCCCCATTCAGCTTAGTGCCTGGAGCAGACTGCCCCTCACCCCCTCTCTGGGTACACCACTGATTCTTATAATCTAACAAAAATACTGAAATCTTTTTAGCTTTATTACTAAAAATACAAATTGTAAACATGTAAGACACTATTGCATAATATTCAAAACCTGTTGTTAAATGCAAATTGGTTTTAAATTTTTGCTGCTCCTTCCCTATATTAAAAAAAATAAAAAATAGTTCAAAATATATAATTTATTTTGTGAAATGTATAAAATAAAAAATATTGTTAAATTTAAAAGATACAAAAAATATTTTACATAGATTAAGTTTTTATTTTTATAATAATTCATTCAGAACATTATCAAAAACCATTGATATGATATGCTCTTCTATCTTGCTTTAAATTGCTTTTCATAATAAACGAATTTAACAGCACTTTTGAGCAGTCCAAAAAAGTTTTTATTCCACCAAAATAAACAGCATTATAACATTGAAAAAAAATTAGGATTTAAAACAGCAGTAAAAGAAAATATACACATTTATTGTAACATTTAATAAAATACAGTATATTTATCTTAATTGAATTTTTATGATGATTGCTTTCATAGTCCTCTGCTATATATGTAATACCTATAAGTAAAAAATAGAAGCTTTTAGCTGGTTACTGTTTTATGATGATGATTTTTAATCATTTAAATTATGCATTTAATCTTAAATTGTTGAATATCATTCTACATTATAACAAATTAATTTTTATTCAAATAATATAAATTGAACATTGAAAACTATAAAAAAATTAGGATTTAAAACAGCAGTAAAAGAAAATATACACATTTATTGTAACATTTTCAATTATGCAAAGTAACTATGATTGCTCTTCAGCAGTCATAGTTTTGTAGAGAATTACAGGAAAACAGAATAAAAACAAAAAATTTAGAACTCAAGTACAAGTTCTGTACTTGACATCATCATCAGAAGTCAGTGTTGAGTCTATGTGAGAACTGAAGTTAATTTATAGTACTACACCGATAATATAGTCTACTAAATTATTCATGATGTTACAATAAATTGTTATAACATAATGACAATTTTGGCAAATAAGCTATAAGTTTAAAATAAATTTACCATATTAATATGATTTTAGCATGTAGTAAATTATCTGCATGTCTGTAATTTATATACGATGATCAGATGTGCAGCAATGTTCTGCACATTCCAATTGATTTTGTTCTAAAATGGCAGAGAGTTGTAATTTTAAGTGGTTCTCGAAAGGCTGCATGATTAACTGTCAAACAAAGCCAATTGCGTTGAAATGTTTATTTGAAATTGAAAACCCAGAGGCACGATTATATAAAAATAAACACCATTCTTACTGATGCTGTTACCTTTTACATAGAAATCGACTGTTCCGTGTGCATTAATACCATCATAAAAGTTGGCAATGTGAGGGTGTGACAATTAAATAACTGGACTAGTCTTAAAAATTAGCTTTATTGAAAACATTATACAAATACCTTTTAGTCCCCTTCAACATACTCCCCCTTCCCTACAATACATCGCTGCATATGTGTTTTCCACTGTTCAAAGACAGTGCTGCAGGTCATTAGATGTCACCTTCTTCATTAAGTCTGCCGTTTTTACCTTCACCTCTGACATCATGGAAGCTTTACAGAAGATCCTGAACTGATTGAAGTAGTCATCACATGTGATGAAATGTGGATTTTTCAGTACAACCCTGAAACTAAACGACAATCCATGCACTGGAAGACCCCCACATCGCCAAGGGCCAAAAAAGCTCGAATGAGCAAGTCCAAACTGAAGTTCATGCTCATCGTTTTTTTCGATATCAATGGTATCATCATGATTGAATGGGAACCTCAAGGCCAAACGGTAAACCAGCATACTACTTTGAGGTCCTGAGAAAGCTTAGAGAAAGAGTGAGGAAGAAAAGGCCAGATCTGTGGAGCAACAACATATGGATTTTGCACCAAGATAACACCCCGGCGCACAATGCGTTCTCTGTGAAACAATTCTTGGCGGACAAACGCATTACTGTGCTCGAGCATCCATCGTACTCACCAGATCTCGCACCATGCGACTTCTGCCTGTTTCCAAAAGTGAAAAGTGCATTGAAGGGAACACATTTTCAGTCTGTAGAAGAGGTGAAGGCAAAAACGGCAGACTTAATGAAGAAGGTGACACCTAATGACCTGAGCACTGCTTTGAACAGTGGAAAACTCGTATGCAGCGATGTATTGATAGGGAAGGGAGTATGTTGAAGGGGACTAAAAATTATTTGTATAATGTTTTCAATTAAGCTAATTTTTAAGACTAATCCGATTATTTAATTGTCACACCTCGTACACTGCTCCCATGGACTTAATTCTGACTTCCGATGCTGTCATCAAATATAGTTGTTGTTTAAAATATAAGTAAAAATAAGATATACAGCATTTAGTAGAAATTGTTAATGTAATATTAATATTTATATGTAAACTTAATTTGGAATTTTCACAATATCATATTATAAATTATAAATAACAGCTAAATGATGCTGATAGTGTAATTTACAATATATACACAGTACAGGAAAACTAATATAAAAAGTTCTTATAGGTAGTTCTTAATAGCCAAAGACTATGCTTTTGAGAACAGTTCTGGGGGCTGGTCATTTATGACAATGTTCCACTTTTTTCCTTCTATTACCAAAGCTTCTTTCAGAAAGCAATGTTTAACAATATCACATGACTTTATCATCATAGTTTCATTCCACTTGATGTTTAAATCATATTCCGAAGGCTTTTTTGCAAGAGCCATTGTCATTTTACCCATCTTTTTATGCTCATTGATTCTATTTTTAAGATTACATTTAGTTATCCCCACATATTCCTCAGTTCTGCATAGACTGTTATTCTAAAATGGGACAGTATGAACTCCTGATCTAAAGCTTTATTTATATTTATCCTTAGCATTATGTAAGGCAGTAAATAATGTGGGGTTATGTGTATATATCAGTTGTCAACCACTCTAAATGAATCTAATTACTTTGCCAATTTTATCCCTTAATATAACTAAATTCAAACTTATAATCTAGCACGAAATGAAGTTGAGTAACATTAACTATGAGCAAACGCTTTTGGTACTACTGTACCCTCTTCAGGCTCAGAACTTTAGATGGAATTCTCGAATATTAACAGCTCAATTCGAAGTTTCCAGAGTTCTATTCATCCATTTGAATAAACAATTAAAATACAGAACAGTTACTATGGTTACTTCACTGGTCTAGACGTCCATCCATAAAGCATTAGAGATATAATAAAAACATCACAAATATAAATATCTTTAAACAAGCACTATATACATGGAAACACTTATAAAACAGGGATAAGATTTGTAATTAATTACGTCCTATATACTGTAGCGCATATACTATATACTGTTGCAAATCTTATCCCTGTTTTATAAGTGTTTCCGGAGAATATTCTCAAATTCTTCTATAGCAGGTTCTAATTTACATAAATTTTCAATATTTTTCTTTTGGCTGTTTTACTTACATTCAGTGCTAAATCACTCAAGTTAAATGTATCTAACTTTGCTGATTTCATCTGTAATAAACTTATCACTTTTAGTTTTCTATCAGATTCAAGAATTTGTTCAATGGAAACTATCTACGAGGGTCGTTCAACCCAATCCGGGACTTTTTTTCTTTCCAGGTTTAAATGGATGCCTAGGCTGGAGGTTTTGTATGCAGTAGAAACAGGCACCTGTGTCCTGTTACTGGTAGACGGTGCTCATTTCCCTCGCTTCTGGATAGACCGTTATTCAAGATGGCGGACAACAGTGTGAACGTCTACGTAATATGCTATAAGAATTGTCCAACTTTCTAAAAAAACTGTTTTATATACTTGTTTACTGTATTTTACTTTTATTTTTTACTTTATTTATATTTATTTTTGTGCATACATAGTCTCAGTTATTAAAGTTGTATTATTTAAAAATTGTTCCAATTTTTAAGTTAATTTAAATTAATTTGAAACGCATGTGTTCTAAGAACCAAGGTTGCCATAGCAACTCTTACATTCCTTCTATTCTGTTGTATATGGAATTTTCGCCTGATGATGGTTGAAAGACCGAAAACGTTTGCGTAATAGATCAAATAAAGTTTAACTTCACTGCAGAAAAGTGCTAGTCTGATTTATTTTATGCATTCAAGTTAAGCAGTTATTTTCTGAGTAGATTTTATTAGAGAATTTATAGTACTACTTTTCATAACCCATCAATTTTCTTCATTTTTTTTATTTTAATGTTATTAGAGTATATATTCATAAATTAATTTTATTACAGGATCACCATGGAAATGTGAAGTAATAGATATGAATAAAAGACTTTCAGGAATTTCAGTAAAAGGTGAAGCTTTAAGAGCTTTCAGTACACATTGCCCTGCCTCTTTTGAGATAAATGCTTCTGGATATCATAAGGAAGATATTCATGTTAAAATAACTAGTAAGTTTAATTATTTATCATCATAATCTAATATTCATCAAAACAGCTTAAAAGATAAACACAGTATGAGGAATATAGAATCAAAACTCATATTCTCTATTTTTTTCAAAATTGAGTTAAGATTGTATCTTGCTGTGCATCATTTTCAGGTAAAAATATATACCAAATGTAAAAATTAACATTTTGAATTTAATTCAGAAATATAAGATTTGCAGAAAAATTCACATTATCCATTTCCATCAATCATATAGCATGTTACAAGTGCATTGTGGAAACTTTGCAGTTTTGGTACTATGTTAATTTTGTTGAATCATAAAATTTAGACTTATATTTTTAAATTAATTTATAAATTATTGAAAATATTTGAAAAAACATTGTAGTGAAGACTGAAAAAAGATTACAGATTTACATTTTTGCAAAGATATTATTATTGGTGACAATACAGGCAGTAACCAAAATGAAGAAAAAGATGAAAATATTTTTTTACCAGCTGCAGGAATAAGTATCAACTCTTTACATTTTAATGAATAAATACTTTTTCAAAGATTCAAGTTTGAATTTAAAATAATTTTGAAATTTTAATTATCTTTAAATTCTTGTTTTTATGTGAAAACAATCTAAATACACATCAAAAACCATTATTTTTTATTCATTTTTCATATAATTTAATAATTGTTATTTAAAATAAATGATATTTATTTTGAAGTACTGTATTATATTATTTTTTTCTTATATTGTTCATTTTTTACTATTTTTTCTGTTTTCTGTTCTAGCTACTCTATACATTTACTAATGCCACTTACTACATCAGTACTACATTCCAAAAAAAAAGGATGTTTATAACAAAACTAACATTATCTGTATATGTTTGATTCAAAACTCACATTCTCCAAATTTTAATTAAAATTTGCAGGTTACTTTCACATTTTTCATAAGCAATAAGTTAATCAATAATTTATCATCATATAAAATAAATAAATAAATAAAAATTCCATGCAATTCATCCAAATCTATTCATGTGAGAACTTTTTTCTATTTTATCACAAAACTTCAAAAGTGGAGAATGTAAGTTTTGCTTCTATACCTCTCATATATTAATACTAAGCCCTTCAGTAGTCAAATCCTTTATTAGCAGAAATATTTCCAATATCTTTGATACTTACTTTTATTAGAAATTGAGGAAGGTGCCAAGGATGTTTAACACATTTCTACTAATAAAATATTTGAATCTGTAAGATTTAGTGTTATTATATTGAAGTAATTTAAATTCTAAATTATGAATTAATATTATTTAAATTAAAACATTACATTTATACACATCTTATACAAATGGCATTACAAGTATAAATATGAATTAAAATAAAAATAAAATGAAACTTGGAAATGGTACTTTTTCTTCATATGTGTGCAGATATGACTAGAGGGACTATTTGTCCTGGGTTTTCTGGAATAGTCCCAATTTTTGGTACATTGTTCTACATCAGTACTTGGCCTGGATTTGGAAAATGTCCCAAATTTGAAATTCATTCCATTTTCAAAATGAAGGCTTTTAAATTCTTTTTTAAATTTGTATATAAAATTGACTACATATGTAGCATTATGCAGTTTCAAAATGCATCAAATCAACATTGTCAAATCCATGTCAACATCTGCAAATATGTTTGACTGATCAAATTCTTTAGTTTTAGCTCAATAATTTTACTTCTTTTAGATATTGTAAAAGATAATGAAATAAACTAAAGCACAAAAGTAGGAGATTAAATACTTACTTATTTAGATAATGTGTGCTTTAGTTTATTTCATTATTTTTAATAATAGGATGAATCATTATATATTTGTAAAAGATATGTTACAATATCTTTTACAATACTTAGTTTGTAAGTATTGTAAAAGATATTTGTTATTGTAAAAGTGTTAAGTTTAAGTATATTATAGTATTAATGCTATTATTGGTAAGTACAAGATGTTTATAATTAAGTTCATATTTTGAAAAGATATAACTCTGGAACCATTTAACAAATGACTTCATATTTAACAGGAAGACTTCTGTGGTGATGGAATTTTGTTTGATGCAAAAACGTTAGTTCCAAAAATTTTCACTAGGACACCATATTGATGCTACTACACCATAGTAGATAAATTAAGATATCTCAAAATTACAATGCAGGGATAGACTGTGATTCCATAACAGTATGCTCAATATGTTATCTTCCTCTATAAGCAATGGAGGACAGCATATTATTCTTAATTTCAACATGTTGCCAACAATGGAGGACAATATATTAAGCATATTGTTGTATAACCATACAGTGTATTGTATGTATTATAAATTTAGAGTTTTGATTTATCCACTACAGTATAGCAATTTACTTTCCTAGTAGAAATTTTTGGAACTTACTTTTTTGCATCAAAAAAATTCCATCAGCACAGAAGTTTCCATATTAAATATGAGGGTTGGCTGATAAGTCTTGGGCCTGATAATGAAAACAACATTTTTTTTTTTTTTGGTTTTATTTCTCAACATAATCACCAGAAAGGCTAATACATTTTTCATATCGGTGCTCTAATTCAGTTATACCATCTTTATAATGCGAAACATTGAGTTCCTCAAAATAGCTATTTATAGCATCAATAACTGCCTTGTTGCTCTCAAATCTTTGTCCACCAAGCCATTTTTTGAGATTACGAAAGAGGTGGTAGTCACTGGGTGCTAAATCTGGTGAATAAGGTTGATGGGGAAGTAATTCGAATTTTAATTTGTTAATTTTAGCCATTGCAATGATTGACGAATGTGCTGGTGCATTGTCATGGTGAAACAAGTTATTTTTTTGCTAGATGTGGTCATTTTTTCTTTACTTTGTCACTCAAATGCTGCAATAAATTTATGTAGTACTCACCAGTGATACTTTTACCCTTTTCAAGGTAATCAATAAAAATAATTCCTTTTGCATCCCAGAAAACACTCACCATAACCTTGTTAGCTGACAAAATTGACTTTGCCTTCTTTGGAGTTGGTTCACCCCTGAAAGCAAAGAACTGTTTTGACTATTCTTTGCTGTCAGGAGTGTAGAAATGAACCCAAGTCTCATCCATAGTTACAAAGCGACACAAAAATTCATTGAGATTTCACTGGTAGAGTGCCAAATTCTCACTTGAAATGATTTTCTGCCTCAACTTTTGTTCAGGCATTAGCAAGCATGGCACCCATCTCACACAGAGCTTATGCATACTCAAAATATTATTTAAAATATTACCTGCACATTTTTTTTGATATTTTTACAGCCTCCACTATCTCAGACAACTTTAATCTGTGGTCTTCCAGCACAATTTTATGGATTTTTTTCAATCATTTCAGGAGTTGTCACTTGCATAGGACGTCCGAAGTGGGGCTCATCTTTCAATGCTCATACTACCTATTTTAAATTCAGAAACCCATCTTTTCACTGTTGTATATGATGGAGAAGAGTGTTTTAGTGTATCGTCCATTTCCTTTTTGATTTCAGAAGGTGATAAGCCTTTTATATAAAAGTATTTTATAACCGTACATTTTTCCAAATCTTCCATTTTCATGAAAATCTCAATAGCATCTTGATCAAAATGCTGTCAAATAAATACTAACCAAGCTACTGACCTAAAACTGTATATATAAGCTATTTAAGGATAGTGCTATAGAATGCCAGCACAAAATTACATTAGTGGTGCCATCTGTGTGTCAGGCTTGGGACTTATCAGCCGACCCTCGTATAAAGTCATTTTGCTGAATAGCTTCCAAATTATAGCTTTTTGAAATATGAACTTTAATTATAAACATACTATATATAAATATGAAAATAAAACATGTTAAAATTATATTTCCAGTTGAATATTTTCCTATCCAGGATTGGCTTGAATAGGAAATGGTCAGTTTAGATAAAGCATTTCTAAGTAAAAGTTCATCTTTGAACTAAAATTAGACAATATGATTCCATCCTTGATCTTGAAAAAATTAATGCATGCTCCATTTTCCATAAAACATCATACAATTTTCATATTAATCCCTGCAACTCTTACCAAGAGGTAAAAATTCTGCTATAGTATCTGTCTTTAGATTATACCCACTCTTCTTTCCTCAGCAATTCTGAGGCTGAACTCGAAAACATATCAAATCTATTATGCTGATTGTAAGTTACATCATTTATAAATTTCTATATCTTAAATATAAAATTCAGTTTTTACTTTATCCCCACTACCCATCAATAGTCCATGAAAGTCAAAAATTTCTCTCCTTAAATCTTAATTTTTTTAATCCCTTCACACTTCAAAATCTTACATCAAAAATTATTCTCAAACTTCCATTTCCTCCTGGTACCTTCTTATGGTAGACTACTAGTTAAATTACAATAAATTGGATATAGAGCCATGGTCCCCAACCCCCGGGCTGCGGACAGGTACCAATCCATGGATCAAATGGTACCGGGCCGCCCAAGGAACATTAAATTATTTCCATTTTATTTACTGTGGTGTATTTCTCTCGGGTTTGTGCGACTTTCCATGGACGAGAGTTTAACCGGGAGCTGAGAGATGTCACCTAAAGCCGCACCAATACCGCGCATGCACAAAATATCATGATATCGGGGCGGTTTTAGGTGACGTCTGGAGCTGAGCGGCTGCAGTGTTGCCAGATCGTGCTACTTTTCGCAAATTTTGCTACTTTTTGAAACCATGCACTACTATAAAATTTAAGCTTTGCTACTTCGTGAATTTTATACTATTCCATGTGATAACTATGCTATTTTTTGCTACTTTCTACCATACATTAAAAAAAGTCATTCTTGATTTGAACAAATAAATTTACTTCACTCCATAGTTGTCCACTTATGTAGTTACCATTTTTAGATATTTTTCATATATTATCTAGATCAGTGGTTCTTAACTACTGTGCCACGGCACACTAGTGTGCCGCTAAAGCTTTGACGGTGTGCCGCGAAAAATTAAGAATGAATTGTATGTATGTATAAAAATTGTATGTTGCTAAAGCTTTGACGGTGTGCTGCGAAAAATTAAGAATGAATTGTATGTATGTATAAAAATTGTATGTATATATCATATATGTTAATAGTGAAACATGGTTGGCTGGATATCCCTTTTGCAATCCTACCGATTCCTATAAACAGGGTATCGTTGGAAAAATCTAACCCTAAGAATTTCTGCGACAGCCAAAATTTTTTGTCGTTATTGATAATTTAAAAATTAAAGAAAAAAATTAAATTAAAATTAGAGTTTCTCTAAAAAATAAAATCTGCAGGTGGCACTATAACTTAATAAGGGCTGCCATTTAATGATCCCGTGTAAGAGTATCTCTGTAATCTGTATGTAATAAGAATAAATACAATATTCTGTTAATGAAAATTCGTTGTTAAATCTAAATTACTATTTAAGATATTTAAGTGTGCCGCCAAATTTTAAAATATTAAAATGTGTTCTGCAACAGAAAAAAGGTTGAGAACACTGATCTAGATATTTTCTCCTCAATAAATGGAATCTATTACCATGCTATTACTAAAATGCGGCAACCTGGCAAGTGGTAACTAGCATCATGTGCTAACTGATGATCACAATTAACAAGTACTAACGTAGCATTCATTTTCAAACATTATCATTTTTGAACGTTAAATTGCTATGTTCGAAAACAGTACGTTTCATTTAAATAATCGGTCGCTATTTTAATAAACAATCTGTTCTCGATGCTCTAAATTTTTTAGGATAGCTTTTAAGTAGTTAAAATTTATAGATGATTTTAAAAATACAAATAAGCATATTTTAAAAATAGTTTGACTAAACCAGAAATGACGTCACAAAACTTTTGCGCTTTATATCTTTTAAACCAAGCTTCAAATCAAAACACGTGCCTTTTTGAATCACTCTGTATATATTTTGCCATGTTACTTTTTTCTTTACTACTTGCTACTTTGCTACAAAAAATTTCTGGCATCACTGGAGTGGCTGCAAGCGGCAGTGGTGTTGTAGCTTTGGTAAAGAGAAGGTGTATATCGCTCTTCTCTCTGTTCACCGGTACTTTCTCATGTTTAATAGTGCTTGGTGTATGTGTATATTGTGTTTGCTCAAATTTAACCAACAAATTACCAAAAATGAGTACGAAACAGACATCATTAGAAAGTTTCCTTTGGAAAAAGAAAAGGCCCAGTGAAGAGACAGAAGAAGAGCCTTCAACATCAAAGAAACATGTAACTTTTAACAGACAATACCATGAGTCCTACTTGAAATATGGATTTATCGGGACAGGTAATTCCCACACACCAAAACTGCTCTGCATAGTTTGCGGAGACTAGCTCTCTAATGAGGCAATGAACCTTCAAAACTGCTTTGCCATTTGAACGCCAAGCACCCTGGATTAAAAGACAAGCCCCTGGAGTATTTTGAAAGAAAAAAACGGGAACACGAAGGACAGAAGAAATTTATTAGGGCCACTACATTAATAAAGGAGAATGCACTGAGAGCATCATATTTGGTGGCTAACCGTATTGCTAAGGCTAAAAAGCCATTCACTATTGGTGAAGAATTGATCTTGCCCTCCACTCAAAACATTTGCCGTGAACTTCTAGGAGAGGCTGCTGTGGAAAAGATAGCACATGTGCTTTTGTCAGCTAGCACTGTGACTAGGCGCATTGAGGAAATAGCCGAAGACGTTGAGATACAATTGTTGGAGAGGATTAATACATACTGTGGTACACACTCCAAGTTGACGAATCTACAGATAATACTACTTGTTTATGTGTGATATCTATATCAGGAGGATGTGTATGAGGATTTGTTATGTGCACTATCTTTGCCAACTAACACCACAGGAGCAGAACTGTTCAAGTCACTAGATAGTTATATATCAGGACAACTAAAATGGTCCTTTTGTGTCGGCATATGCACAGACGGAGCTGCTGCCATGACAGGACGACTGTCTGGTTTAACTACTCGGATTAAGGAGGTTGCACCTGAGAGTGAATCTACGCATTGTTTCATTCACAGGGAAATGCTGGCAAGCCGAAAAATGTCACCGGAATTTAACAGCATATTGATTGATGTCATTAAAGTTATTAACCACATCAAAGCACATGTCCTTAACTCGCACCTGTTTGAGCAGCTTTGTGAGGAGATGGACGCAAAGTACAGATGCCTTCTCTTATACACAGAAATAAGATGGTTATCCAGAGGAAAATCGCTAACCAGAGTATTTGAATTACGAGAGCCATTGCAAAGATTTCTCTCAGAAAAATAAGTCACCGCTGGCAGCACATTTCAGTGACAAGGTATGGGTTGCAAAACTGGCTTACCTGTGTGACATATTCAGCCTGCTCAATGAACTCAATCTGTGCCTTCAGGGGAAAATGACAACTATTTTCAAATTGGCAGACTAAGTAGCTGCATTTAAAGCCAAACTGGAGTTGTGGGGACAGCGTGTGAATAGAGGCATTTTGGACATGTTTCAGACATTAGCGGGGATTTTAGGCGAGACTGAGCCTGAACATTCATTCTCCCAGTTAGTGCACGGTCACCTGTCTTTGCTTTTAAAAGAGTTTGAGCGCTACTTCCCAACTACAAAAGACCCACAAACTGGTAAGGAATGGATCCGCAACCCATTTGTCAACAAATCAGGCAAATCTAGCATGTCTGTGCAAGAAGATCAACTGCTGAAGATTGCAAATGACGGCGGCCTTAAAACTACGTTCGAGACAACAACTCTGTCGGTGTTCTGGATTAAAGTCATGGAGGAATACCCTGAGATTGCCACCACAGCACTTAAATGCCTATTGCCATTTCCGACAACCTATCTGTGTGAAGCAGGGTTTTCATGACAGCAACCAAAACAAAACAACGGAATAAACTGGACATAAGCAACACACTTTGGGTGTCATTGTCTCCTATTACCCTCAGATGGAACCGTCTCGTTGCAAAGAAACAAGCTCAGGGTTCTTATTGATTTAGCATTCTAGTGAGTTAAAATGTTAAATCACTTTATATTAATTTTTGGTGTAACTGTATTTTATTTTGATTCAGGCATGTTTAAATACAATTAAATTAAAATTATTAAATCAAAACAATCTAAAATATAAACAATCAACGTCCCCCCTTCAGCGGGCCGCGGTAAAATTATCAAACGTTGACCAGTCCGCAGCGATAAAAAGGTTGGGGAGCGCTGATATAGACCCCCCCAGTTTATATGCTTGGAATGAAATATTAAGCAAGGATAGGCTAGATATCTTGAATAAAGACATTCCAGCATCTGTTCTATTATCATCCAAAAATTACAATGCATGATTGAATATACTAGTGTAAATCAGGCTTTTGAACTCTCACATAGCAGAAAACATTGTCTAGATGACTTTTCTCAACTCCTTCCTGGCTAAAAAAATCATAATCAACAATTATTTTCCCATCAGAACAATGTCAAAATAAGCATACCAAATGTTATCACAAAAACAATTTGCATCAGGAAAGTAATAGAAATCAAGTACTCATCTATTGCTTTTAACTTCCCTTCTTTGTCAGTTTTTCAGATTTGGACTCTCTCTTGTATACAAAATGATAAATAAAAATTCTCTCAATCATTTGTTTCTTTGATTATTTTTATACATTTTCTCATTTTCTTTTCAAATGATCACACATTGTCAGCTTCATTCTTGTTTCCCATAACCTTTACTTTTGATTTTATTTTTCTCAGAACTATTTTATCATCATTATATATGTATGCATATAAATTTTTTGTATACATATAGATACATAAAAAAATGTATAATACAATATATTTATTGTTGATAGATCATTCATAAAAATTTTTTCTGTCCATCTAATCAACAGTTTACATCAGTATTTTTGTTAATAGTATTATTATATCATTTTTATAATTAGCACTTGCTAATTTCCAGTGGTACTAAATTAAAGAGAGTTTTAAATGATAGCAGCCTAGTCTGATAAATTTTCTAAATTAAGTTATAGGCCACCTGAAAATGAAAATCTGCAAGATATCTTAGTATATTCTAACCGGATAAGGTGTCAGGATAATTTGAAAATCCTGGTTTGACTCCCAGGCCAAGGAAAATTTTTAATTTTGAGAATTTAGTAAAAATTATAGTTCAATCATTAAATAACACATTGTGCCATCTTAGCCCAAATTAAAATAAATAATTATTAATCCAATAGATAGTGGCAGCATAATGAAATTAAATAATTATTAAAATAGCAGTTTTGTTTTAAAATAATTCTCTAGAGGTAAAATTAGGCTTATTTAAGATTATTTGGTGAAAGACAACTTCCTATATTAGCATTTGATCTAAATACCATATTGTGAAGCCTGGACAAAATAAATTTTCCTGCAGTTTAATTTTTTTTAAATTTTGAAAATCAATCTCTAAACAGGCATTTATTACAACAATAGATGTACACAAAACTTTGACCGTTGCGGGAGAGCTAAACTGAAGATCCAATTACCAGATAACAAGCTTGTCAACAAGCTTGTTTTTCTTAGAACTACCTCCTTTGTCTTGCAGAACCAACTTTGAACTCTTTTAACTATTGTTTAATATTTCTTAATTTGTATGACATTAGGAAAAATAAATAATATAGTATTTATTTTTCTATAAATAAATAATAGAGTGCATAATAAAATAAAAATAGGATAGGTCAAAGTTAACTTCAAGATTACAGATGTAACTGGAGCTTATTTTATAATATTAATGACTTTTAATTTTTTTTTTATACTAATTTGTCAATATTATATATGCTATTTTGAATTGTTGAAATTAATAATCAAAATTTTAAGTGTAAAACTAACGAATTCATTTGGGAAAAATAAATTTTAAACAATCCTTAGGTTAGGGGGGAGAACAAAGAATGAAAAATCTTGACAAACACACCCATAAACATGCCTGGAGAGAAAATATAAATATCTTATTTCAGACAGTTTCAAAGTCTTAGGTCAAAGGCCTGAGAAAATAGTAAAATAAACTCTCTTGTCAGAGGGGTCCACCTGCCAATCTCAATGGAAGAGAGGAGGGACCGCTTGACCAAATAAGGTCACAAGCGAATTCAAACCTCTCTCTCCACTGATGTGATTGGGTGGATCAGGAAGAAAAAACCCCAGGCAGATACAGCCAAACGAGTCTTCTGAACACTATTACACACTTTTGCTCTCTCACCTTAGCTGTCTACACCTATTGCTTAACTGGGATTATTGATTTAGAAATATAAAAGAAGAAAGAAGAAAACAGAAAAAAGTCTCTCTCTCAAGGTATGTTTGTGGTCAGGCTTAGGATCCTCCTTTTCTCTTTTTAAATACAAGTTTTTTTGATTTAGTTAGAAATTCGTTGGTTTATTAAGACAGTTTAGCTTTCTTTTCCATCTGTATACACACATATATATATATATATATACATCTTTGTATATCTTTAGATTATGTATTATTATTTTATTTACAATTTTAGTTTAATAAATTTTTATTCTCCTTTTCCATCTGTATACACACACATATATATATATATACATCTTTGCATATCTTTAGATTATGTATTATTATTTTATTTACAATTTTAGTTTAATAAATTTTTATTGTTATTAATTTTTGCAACAAAAAGAGTGTTTTTATTCCTATGTTTTTATTCCTATGTTATGTGACACATCAAGGTCCTTCTCACTCTTCGGATTCTGTGCGTCACTTATCCATCCACCTAAATTTAAGTTTTTTTTGGCCAAAAATATCCAAAAAACTCGCGTTGGTGTGAGTGAGATCAATCGTCATACCTGGTGTCAGGACAAAACGATAATTTGATTGATAATTTTAATAGACCCCATCCCCACAATTCCTATGAACTTCTAACTCTTCAGATTCTGAGCGTCACTTATCCAAGCGACTAAATTTAAGTTTTTTTCGGCCAAAAATATCCAAAAAACTCGCATTGGTGTGAGCGCGATCAATCGTCACACCTGGTGTCAGGACAAAACGATAATTTGATTGATAATTTTAATAGACCCCGGACCCACACAAAGAAGCGAAATACAAAATTTTGTAATATACTATATAAACGAATACATTATGCTCTTACAAATTTTCATTCAACGTTTTAATTTATATGGTATTTCACAACTAAGATTCACGAGACCTCGAGAAAAAATACACGAGGAGTGATCAAAAACTAAGGTTACAAGGCCGATATTCCTGGAATTTCGTCTATTATAGAGATATTAGTAGTGTGCGGTAATTCTAATACATGCGGTCGGCAACTGTGCAGAGTTTCAGCCACCCGCCACTTGCAGCGCTAATTGCAGTTTAACACAAATGGCGACTCGTTTGGAAAACTGGTCTCGCAAAGAAATCCACTCAGTTATTCGATTTCTGTGGGCGAAACATGTAAACCGCTGAAATTCACCGGCAGCTGGTAGAGGTTTACGGAGAGAATGTAATGTCTCGTCAGCATGTCACAGAATGGTGTCGAAAGTTTGCGGTCGGTAGAGAAAATATTTATATATAAGCCAACCCCCAATGTCAGAGTTTAGAAATTATTAAAAATCCGAAATTGACTGTAAAATAATCATCCTGTATTTTCTACATGATTGAAATATCAGTATATAGATTACTACATTTCCATTTATTATTAATTGAATATAAATATATATATTAGTAGCTACCATGTTTAATCACTAAAAAGATCAGTCTACTTATTTATGGAGTTTCCAATAAATTAATATTTTTAAATATATTTAAATATCAACATTCACTCATATCCATGTATTCTTAATAATAGAATTGAGAAGAAATACTTCAGCAGGGCTACCGAGAGAAATTTTCAGGTCTGTGACAAGTCTGTGGTCTGGATTCCACTTAAAAAAGTGCATCAACTTTGGCTTAATAAAAAACCCATATAAAACTAACCATTTATTTAAAAAAATGAACAATAAATTCAAAATTTGATACATTACATACCATGTTATATATAAAATAGTTTATTTTGGCACAACTGTTTTGGGTGCTCTGGCAGGGGCCTACAAACTATCGAACATGTTATGTGACACATCAAGGTCCTTTTTGATGCCGAGTCCATGACAAAAGTCGCAGATGTCAACCCCTCTTGGCAGCCCTGACTGTAAGTATTTTTAGAAATAAATATGGCAGATTCTACTATTAACATAGAATGCACTAATAGTGCAAAGTGAATACAATATAACCACTTTATGTATTTTCATTTGTATTTGTGCAGTATCCAATATTCAATACCTACAAAATATTAAATTATGCATAGTCATACATATTCACATATTTTTAAGAAAAGTCAATTAGATTCAGCAAGACAATGATCTTTGTTAGGAACAAATATGGCAATTCATGCAGCTGGCACTATGAGAATATGACATGAATGAGTTAGCAAATCTTACTATCTTCAGTTTTTGCCATCCAATGTATAAACCTCTCTTCTTCAAAATTTGTTTCATAAAAATTTTCTTGGCTTATACATGAATAAATATAGTAGTAAATATTTATATTATAAACATAAATATTTTAAAATAAATGTTTATTTAAATATTTTGTTATTTTTATATAAAATATTAGTTATATCAACCTTAAGTTATGCAGTTAATTTGTCCCAAAAATTTCTGCATAAGTTCAACAATGCTTAAATTCAATATATGAATGAGTGTATTAATAAAGGGAATGGCTAAATGAAATTTATGAGCATATTTTAAGCCTAGATAGGAAAATTTAAAGCTATAAGTGATATTTTTGCAAAAAAATATGAAATATTATTTTGTTAAAATGAATTTATTTTATTTGCATTTTATGGAAATTCAACACAAATAAAAAGATTAATGCATCTGTTTATTTCTAAAACCATGGAATTTGAAACCTCTTAAGTAGGGGACCTACTATATATATATATATATATATACATATTAAATATTTATAAATATTAATTACTAAGCTCTTTAGCAGTCAAACATGTTATTGCAAGAAACATTAAAAGAGTTTAGTAATTGCTAAAGGGCTTGGTATTTAATATTTGGTTTGATTGAGAAGTTTTAATGACTAATGTAATATAAATATTTGCTTTAATATTTTGTTTTTGCTAAAAATTTATAATTCCCTATTTTAGGTTAAATAAGATTAAATTATTTTAAACTCCATATTTTTATATTATATTATTATTTTTTAATAATAATA
>AYEL01087801.1:0-16448 GCA_000484575.1 Olivierus martensii
ACTGATTAAAAATTGAATTTTCTGATTTAAAAATTCAACTTTTAATCAACAGAAGTAACTGAGAAAAATTCGAGAATCTAACTCACAAAAAAGTAAAGTATTTGAATAAAAATAAGTGATTTTAATTTTTCGATGCTTTAATTTTTATTCCAGTACTTCAATTTTTCAATCATAATAATTCAAATTCTAATTAAATGCTTTAAATTTTTAATGTTTTAAATGCTTTTTTTTTAATATAAGAATTGAATTATTTGATTGAAAATTAAAGAGCTGGAATGAAAATTAATTCGATTTTTTAGTTAAATGCATTAATTTTTATTCGATTTTAGTAATTTTTAGTTAAATAATTTCAATTATTAGTTATGGATTTTGATTATTCTGATTGAAAATTAGAGTATAAAACTGATGTAATTAATTAACAGTCGAATTATTTGATTTAAAAATTAAAACATCTAATGGAAAAAAATTTTTAAAATTTTAACTAAAAAATATGTTTAAAATTTTGAAGATTTGAATATATAATAGTCTTCTTTTTATAATAATTTCTAGGTCCATCTCAAAATAATATTCAATATCGTCTAATTGAGCTTTCTAAAGATAATTATCGTGTGGATTTTAGTACATTTGAAGTTGGTAAGTATTAAATCTTTTAATGAAATTGAATATATTATTTTTTACTTGGATTTAAATAAATAATTTTCTATTGTTACATTTATTGATTGTTGCTAAAATTCTTTTTGAATATTTTCCATTTTACATGATTAATATTTCTCAAATTTATATTGATATGAACATTCAGAACAGAATTTCCAATAAATAAATGAAAAATAAAAAAATAATAACATGTCAATATGAATAAAACATTAATGCCGTCTAATTTAATCTTATTTAATTGCTTAATAATTGAATTCATAAATTCCTGAATCAATTAAAATTAAATTAACCAATGCACTTTTAGCAGGATAATAATTATTATACTAGGTAAAAATATTCTCATTTCCACCAGTAGATCATTATCAGTTAACATTCCATTCTGCAATAGTGGAATAACAAAACTGCAGTTCAATACATAATGGAATGATGGAAGGTTGCAGATTGATATGCTGATGGTATCAAAAATGTTGATTAGCTGCTAATGCTGAGATCAAAGATTGAAAGATAAAATATCAGAAATTGCTAAATTTACATTAATCTTAGTTGATGATACATAGAGTAGAGATAGCTATGTTTATTCATTATAAAAATGCCTTAAAATTACTCTGTACTCTTGTAATTACTCCTGCATAATGATTTTCTGATTGGATTGAAAATATTTTATCTAGTGTAATAAATATTATATCTGTACCTCGGAGATATATAACACTATGTCCAATTTTTGAAATTGAACATAGTGTCATATGCCTCCCAGGTCAGATACATACTTACCGTATGTTTAAGCTGATCTTTACTTCAGAGTTTAAAAAGTAGTAAAAAATTTGAAGCCAATGTATAAATTGATCCCAAACTTCAAATATTTTTTCAATATGACATTCATTGAAATAAATAATTTTTTTTTATAATTTAAAAAATTTTCCAACTTCAGTTCACTATTGGAATAAGTATAGCCACTTAAGACAAAATCCCAGGCTTACAGCATCAAAATGTCATGATGTGATGTGAAAAGAAAGCAAGATGTGATTATGTTATGTCATATCCAGTCAATTCCCTATAATATGATTTTATTAAAGTATTTGTTCAGCAGAAAATATTAAAGAAATATTAAAAGTTTCTTTCATTTCCAAATTTCAATAAAAAGATATAACAAAATTTAAATGATAAAAAGCTGAACGAAAAACAGAAAATTTTGCTACAATTGAAAGGAGAGATCTGATCCCAAAATGGGACCAGATTGCACTTCTGGCAATCACATGTACTGATTACACATATGATTGCCAGAAGTACAAATCTGATGCTTGAAATCAACTCTGTAACTCAAAGGCATATGACTCTGTGTCCAATTTTTTGAAATTGAGCATAATGTCATATGCCTCAAAAGTATAGAACTGTAAAATAATCATCTCATATTTTCTATATGATCAGAACTTTCAGAAAACATAAAATTGCCAATAAAAAATATCAGAAATTGCTACATTTACATTAATATTAGTTGATGATACATAGAGGAGAGACAACTATGTTTATTCATTATAAAAATGCCTTAAAATTACTCTGTAATTATTGGCATAAATAAAAAAGATAAGATTGTATATATTTCCAATCTTGTTTATGAAACATGTGATAAATTAATATTTTTGTATACATTTAAATACAAACATTCACAGATGGTCATGTGTTTTTAACAATAGAATCAAGAAGAAATAAGTATTTTTTAGAATAAATTATCAGATTCTGTCACTATTCTAGAACATGCTTTTAGCACAAAGATGATCTTTTTAATGCTACTGTTTTAAATAACTGTTTTATACAGGGTGATTCAAAAAATTTATGCCAAAATTTACAGACTTGTAGATGATAAAATTCTGAGTAAAAAAAATCTAGTCACATTTTTTGATTTGAGGCTCTATTTAAACAATATAATGCTTGAAAGTTTTGTGATGTCATTTCTGTTTTGATACATGAGAGACAAGAAACATTGAAAAAATTAAGTACTAAAATTAAGTTTATTAGCTTAAATTAACAAAATCGTAAAGTAATGCAATTTTAATTAATTAATAATGTTATATAAAATGTTCAAAGTTTGCAAAAACAACCCTGGACAGACATCTGCATTGTGGATAAGTTCTCCTGTATAGACATTCCACTGCTCTATTATTCTTACTAGTGCACCCATAAATGAGATGCATATCTGCCAATTCTGTGTAAGAATAGTGATTTATAACACACTCAAAAAGATTGTAGTAAGCAATACACAACTACCAAACTAGGAAGACTTAGCAATTTAATGTTTGAAAATGAATACTACATTTGTAAAATAATTGCATTTCATTAAATAATCAGTCAATAATTTAATAAACAATCTGTTCTCAATGCTCTAAATTATTTCATGATAGTTTTTTAGTAGCTAAAATTTATAGATGATTTTAAAAATGCAAATAAACATATTTTAAAATAATTTTTGACTAAAACTTGACTAGACTTTTTTATTCAGAATTTTATCCTTTACAAGTCTGTAAATTTTGGCACAATCTTTTTGAATCACCTTGTATTTTTTTAGATTATATTTGTGCAATATTCAATATTTAAATACCTACAAAAATATTAATTTATATAATAGTCATACATATTCACATATTTTTAACACACTGACAACCAATCCCCATTTTAAACATGGCAAGTGTTTTCCATAAATGGACCAAACCTGTTTTAAACATGGGCAACTGAATTCAAATCAATGTAAAGTTATTTTCATATCTAACATATGCTCAGTTCTTTAGTAAATAGCATAGCAGCCTTGTTTATATACTCAATACAAGTGCTTCCATCTAGGAACAATTTTGAAATTGTATTTATTTTTATTTGATGCCTGAAGCAAGCCACCACCACATTCATTCTTCAATTTTTGTTGTTTATAAAAGATTGATGTTTTCTAGATGATAACTGCATTGTGTATTTGTTAAAGTGGTTATTTATTTTTTAAGCATCAAAGATTTAGAATTCAATGAATTTTCTAAATTTGATAGATAAAAAACTGTAAAATATTTCAAAATCTCATAACACATCGATTTTCATTCAAAAATTTTTAGCAAAATAAAAAAATTTCCTATTTTGCTAAAAATTTTTTTTTAGCAAAATAGGAAAAAATATTTATCCCTAAAAATTTCAAATCAATACAGCCAATCACAAACTTTAGAGAGACTTTTAAAAACCATTGGTCCAGAACAGTATGGACAGCACTTAATGTTGGATGTCAGTGTGTTAACAAAAAGCAAAATCAAAAGAATTAGTAAGATAAGACACTACAGAAACATAGAACAACTGATCAACCAAATCTTGTGATCTTACAAAAAATTTTCCAATTTGTGACTACATTTGATATATAAGCCAATCCCCTTTTTCAAAATCTTTTTCCGAAAAATTTTTTGGCTTATACACAAGTATATACAGTAGTTTTGATTCAAATAAAAGTATCAGTTAACTTTATTTCATTCCCATTCTTGATTCATTCTTTATCATATGTAGTATAAAATCCTTCAAAATTATAACTGCACATAAAAATTTTTGATATCTTGTTAATAAAGGTTAGATATATTGTGCATCCAGTGCTGGAAAAAATAAATCACAAAAAGACAATATTCTCCTAATTCTAGAAATAGAGAAAAAAAATTATAGAATAAAATAAAAAAAATTAGCATCATCAAATTATAGATATATATTATTTTGTTTTAGGTATTAATTTATTTTTATTTTAAAGAAAAAGCCATTTAAAATTAATTTTAAAAGGCTTTTTCTATTGTTGAAATACCAATGGATGTCATTTTTATTCACTTTGTCTGTTCATCATTGGATATATACAGTGCATGAACTATCAGTATAGTGTGACATTATATAATACTTTAGTGTATTTCATACAATCATGACAAATGCACTTTAAATATAGTGTTAAAAAGTTTCATGTATGTATAATTGTTAATACTATTATTATTATTAATAATAGTAATAATTTTAAATTATAAATATTTAAAATTCATTAATAATTATATAAAATTAAACAAACTATAGATTTTAAAAATAAAACAGTAATCATTTTAATACAAGTAGTCCTGAACTTATGATGAGATTATATATACGTGATAATATTGTAAGTTGAAAATGATCCATAATGGTAATAATTTTAATAGTAATAATAGATAATGGAATAATGAATTCTTTAAGATGGTAAAATTGTCCAGATTTGATCCTGGATCGTATAGGTTATAAAATAATCCAGAATTGAACCCAGAACCTCGAGGTGATACGTGATTGCTTTACTACGTTTTTAAATAAGACAATAAAGTATTTCTAGTAAATATACTATGAAAATAGCCAAGTTCAAAATATCATAAGAACCATCCTAAGATCAAAATGACTGAAGTTGAGGACTAAAACATTTCATGTGCTGCAAATTATAGTCAAAGTGCTGCAAAGTCACTAATTTAAAAACACCAATAACAACAATAATAATAATTACATACAACCTAACTGTTAAACGACTCTTCAAGTCCAGAGTCCGACCTGAGCTCAGGTCTTTTACTATTTCCTAAATAAATAAATAAATTCAAGTCAAGACAATAATTAACGTCTAACCAGCAAAACAAAATAAATAACCGGAAAACTTACAACTAGAAGTATCAAATAAGTGTTAGATCTAAACTGACAAAAACGAAGTTAGAAATTTATACTAATAAATTGAATAAATTCTCAAACGAAGTTTAAGTAATAAAGTATAAATTTATTAGACTCAAAACACTTATAAAAGTGTAACAAAGCTTTATTTAAACAATAATAAAGCAGAATTCAAATTAACAATCAAACTTATTTAATCCAAATTCAAATATCCAAAAATCCAATTATTCACAATAAATATATCCTTAAATACTAACTAATTCTAATATCTCCACCACTAATACAAACTTTAAGCCTTTGTAGATCCTTACATGAAAATCAATTGTTCCTTTACCAATTCCACATCAATATACACACCTCACTGTGTCATTGGAAACATAAGGTTTTATACCTTGTGACTTACAGTCCCAAATTGGCTCATTTGCATAAAGTCACATAACAATATCAAATTTATTAATTTACAGAGTAATCAATTCATGTCATCCTCTTTACAAATTAATTATGTACTGAACAAAACATCAATAAGAGATCATTCTTATATTCTCCCATTGGATCAGTGGTAAACCTATTTAGATTAGATGATATCACTAACTGAGAGAGCTCGTTCAGAAGACTGCTTTCTGTTCTGTAACATGTGATTGCTAACTACTGAGATGAAGAATGTGGAAAGTAAGTTAACTCTTAAACTAAAATATAATACGTTAAATAATAATGAAAATAACGATAAATAATAAAAGAGCATAATAAAATAATAAACAGGATAGGTCAGAGTTAACCTCTTCACAGTGCTTTCAGATGTTTTTATCAATCATCAGCTGAAGTAAGAAGGAAGGGACAAGATATGTGTTCTGGCTTTTTCAATATGATTAAAGGTGTTCAAAATGAATTTAATTAAATATCTACCATATAATTCAATCTCATATTCCTGGGTGTTGAGATATCATTATTTAGAAAATTTCATTCATGTGCTAAATAAAAATGGGTATAGTTATGCATTCAAGCATTGCAGTTGTGAATAATGCACTTGACAGAAGGATAGAATTGTAATCCGTGAACTTAAGTTTAAAACATGCTGTTAATTTTTTCATATTTTTCTTTTATTTTCTTTCACATTATGGATAATGATAAACATGTAAACTAGGATGAATAACACACACATAAAATTGAACATTATAAGAAAATTACTATTAATCATGATCAAAGTTTGATACAATCCTTCAGGGCTATTCCAGTAATAATATCAAGATAAAGTGCTGTTGCGGAATTGATAGCACATTCCATCATTTGAGGATATACAAGCATACAGTATTATACTTCCAAGTGTCGTGATTCGCAAGGCAGTCCTGCATTTCCTGAAGCAATCCCGCTGTCCTGCCTGCAATAGCCAAATGTCATGCTTTTAGTCCTTTTTGTTTTGTTATTGTCGATAAATCTGATAAAACATTTATTAAACATTATACTTATACTGTTTAACATTGATGTTGGTAGTCACCACACTCACCAGTCAACTGCTAAATGGCATGAGAATAGAAAACAATGAACTTCAATAACTCCTTGGATAGCTCTAACGATGTGTGTGCCTTCTGGTATGGAACAAAATGTCTATGGAGAAAGAAAAGCCTAAAGCACATGCTCATAGGAAAACTAAATTTGATCTGAAATGGATCAAAGAGTTCCAATGCATCAGGAAAAACAGAAATAGTGACTTTATGCCTTTTGCACTATTTGCTGCAAAAAATTTGCAATCGAGCACCAAGGAAAGAGGGACATTGAGCACCATGTGACTGGACATGAACACGTGAAGAAACAGAAAGATATAGACAACAGCAGATCTATCACAAGGGTTTTTCTGTCATTAATAAAATCAAGAGACAGCCGGAGCACAATGAACAATGAGATACTATCAAACTTAGTGTACACAAAAATAAACAAATTTTTTAAAGAAGCATGTTTTAATATGCTTCTTTAGTAAATTGTCAGTGCACTGGCAAAATGTCAGTTAGTTATATGGATGTATACAACACATACAAATTTGAAAAATTGAACATATATAGATTATATATTAAAAACGAAAAATAAATGATTTGTCCAGCAAATGACCTATATGTTCCGCATTTTTACTCATTGTATCCAGCAAAAGAAGTGTGAGATCCTTGGAGGGTATACATTATTATTGTGGTGGTTATGTTCCAGATCACTGCTGCAAAACAAATTTCACCGTGAAGTAAATCATAGCCTTTTTTCATTTGTTAATGCATAAAAAAACCTAAAAATATACAGGCATATCTTATTATGGCAATTATATTTCAGTCCACTACAGCAGAGCAAATTTTGTTATAAAGCAAATCACTGTTTTTTTTCATTTGCTAATGCATATTAAAACATATTGATACTATTATTTATTAAGTGTACAATCGGGTTAGGCCTAAAAAATTCAGTCAGAGTGCTGCATTTTAAAGCATCTGTATATCACCTTGAAAAATTTGGATTCAGTTTCAAGTCTCACACTTTTAATTTTTCAGGATGGCTCCATGCCTGGCCTGTCTATATATTAATTTATGTTTTATATACTTCTTCTAAGTATTATTTTGCAAATAATTTTCATTTTGAGATATAAAGTAAAAACATGGATATATTTGAGAAGTGCCATAAAGTGAGATATGCCTGTACTTTATTTTGATTATAATAAAAACAATAAAGCAAATTTATTAGTGCATAATTGGTTTATATATCAGGTATTAAAATAATGGAGTTAATTATATCAGGTTGAATTTTATCTTATCTCTCTTGTGGAATTTCCAGAGATTTTTATGGACGAACTGGGGATTATTTCTAGTAGAATTATATCATTACAATTAGACCTGACAATAGAGTTAATTAAATGCAAACCATGTCACATGCTATTGAGTTTTTACACCAAAATTGATGAAAAATTAAATAAATGAATTAATCAGATTTTAAAAAATCCATAGTTGATTATGAATGGGCCACTCCCATCATTCTTATTTGTATAAAGATTCTTCTTATTCTTATTAAGATACCCAGATGTAATCATATTACTGTTAGGCACATTCCTAGTAAAAAACTACAATTATGTTTTAGTGCCACACCACATATCTTTCATGATCAAGAACTTAGTTGGATTGAGGGCATAAATTATTATTATGTTATTTTACTTGCAACTATAATGGAACTGAAACTAACAGAGCATGTACAGAACATTCTCATTCATTTGTAATGATGGGGTAGAATATTAAAACAATAGAAAATTCTGAGTATGATGTTATTAGGCTTCCATATTGATGTAAAGTGCATTTCCCTGTCAAGTTCAACTCTCAAAACAGTCTGACATAGTACAACTCTACACAATAAACATGAATTGCAGGTCTGTTTAGTCTTGAATTTCCATCATTGTTATTTTTTAATAGCAAGGCAAACATAACTGAATTATAATATTTCCTCTTGGACAAATCATTCAAATGAAGGAATCATTCAAAAAATCAACAAATCATTCAAATGATTCATGTAGTTAACAATATATGAATGTGCTTATAAACAAGTAGTTGCACACATTTGATGCTATATTAGCTCATTACAATTCTTATAAATCATTTATATTGATTAATGATGTCTTGCTATATGTAATTGTATTGTTTTAAGTTATTACTCACTTATTGAGGAAATGCACTATACACATTACTCATCAAATAAAATTATGTTTAAATCAGTGAGGAACCTTGGCTACTGTGCAGGAATAGAGCTTTTTAAGAAGTTCTATAATTTTATTTATAATTTTATTATTGAAGTTGAAACAGATCATAATTCTTTACTAGAAGTTTTGCATCTAACTGAGCAATGTTGTCCATCATATCATAAAGAATGTTGAGATGGAACCATTTTTTTCAGAATTTGACCAACATTTAATTTATAAGCCATGGAACTCCATCATAATGCTGATGAACTCAGCTGCCTGTCTGAACATCACAAGAAAGCAAAGATTAAAACAATAAATATATTTTTATTAGATATTATCAACAAACCACCAATATTAGCTAGAGTAGTAACATAGCCAGAGACTATTTACTATTAAAAAAATTTTGACTATGACTACTATGGAATATTTCTATATATTTCTCTTCAGCTATTTTACTTATTCCAAATACTACTTAAACTCTTATTCTATAATAAAAACTTGACTAAAGTAGTTGAGGAGAAAAGAAAATCTTTAATATGCTAACGTTTTCGGCCAAACGACCATCATCAGGCTACACAATTGGAACTAGAAACAGAATCTTTTTTAATATTCGAATACATCATATAAGTTTTTATTATACAGTATATATTTCTCTTCAATTCCATTAATAAAATTACAGAAAATCTTTCAAGAATTGTTATCACAAGCCATTTTCTTTAATAGATAAGGAAACAATATTTTATAGTAAAAAGAATATATAAAGAAAAAATTTATAATTCTAAAGGATAATTGAACAGAATTAGCAAAAATATAAATCTAAAATTTTAATATATTTAAAAATAGATTAGATTAAACCTTTGACTTTAAACAACAATTCTAAGGGCAATTCAGGCAGTGAGATTCTTCAATGTACAAGAAAAAAATAATGATTGACAATGATTTCTTTTATTTATATAGGATATTTAACAATTTAAATTTTGAAAAGACATACTTTAATAAATATTGAAACAAACTGTTGACCATTCACAAAGATTTCTCCATGATTTATCGAATATTATTTTTGATATATTAAGTATATTACAATTACAGAAATTGTTTTTCTTTGATTAGCTTTTTATATTATTTATAACAAGTTCTTCTCTAACTATTTGATGTAGCAAATTGATGATTATTTTTCAAATTCTCCACAGATCAGCAATTTTTCCAGAAATCCATAGGTCACCATAAGATTTCCAACTTGCCTCAAGAAATAAGGTTTAGGTATAGACATTCTTTCCTCATTCTTTATCTGCTAATATTATCCAGTGTGTCTATTACTACATAGTCTTTGGTTAGCATAATGCTTATGAATTATAAAGATATTGCATTATGTTTCTGAAAGTATAATAACTTTTTATAGACTGGCAACTGATGGCTCATGGACCACCTCTTTGAGTAGCACTGATCTATATTTCTCTTCAATTCCATTAATAAAAAGTTATTCCTGCATGAACACATTGTACTGTTTGTTTCAGTTTTTTTTTAATTTGATTTATTACAAGGACATAAATAAGTTTATATGTCAAAATTACTTTCTCATTGTTATAATTCTGTAGGAAGAATTATTCTGATTATAAGTTTTAAGCATTTCAGTGTTGCTTTCTTTAAAAATAAAAAATATTGAATAATTTTTTAAATGTAAATAATAAAAACTACATTATAATTTATTAATTTATGTAAATAAAAGTATTCATATCTTCTGCTATACTAAAATACAACAAAAATAAAACTTTTTTAGCAGAAATTTTTCTGCTAAGTGCTTTATTTTTGTTTTGCACATATTTAATTAAAATCATTATTTATATGCTTTTATATCCATAATATTAATATATCCATTATAAATGTTTCTCAACCAAATTTTAATAACAAAATATCAAAAATTGAAATCTGAATAACATGAAATTATCATTTAAAAGACAAAACCAAAATTCAAAAGAAAGTAAATAAAAGCAACCAATAAGCCAAATGAGTAAGAAAAATCATTTAATCAAAAACATTTTCAGCTATCCATGTAGCCTGCCTCAGTTGTATTACAACTGAGGCAGGCTACATGGATAGCTGAAAATGTTTTTGATTAAATGATTTTTTCATAATATTACTATAATAAAACAATAATGATGATATGACGATAAATAATGGGAAATTATGTACAGTGGTGCTTCGCAATTCGACAGTTAGTTTTGCGGGTTGGCGCATGTTCGTACATGGAATTGTGTGATGTCATTTGCTATCTGTCAGTTCTTTTTGGTAGGGGTCTGGAAAATTCGCCCCCTATATTTCGCCCCGAGCACATTTCGCCCCCGGAACATTTCGCCCCAGTACTTTTTGCCCCCAGCCATTTTCGCCCACAGCACATTTCGCCCCCTGTAAATAATGAATAGGCTACAAAATTGCAAATAGGAACATTTCGTCCCCTGGACATTTCGCCCCAGTACTTTTTGCCCCCAGCCATTTTCGCCCCCTGCACTTTTCGCCCACAGCACATTTCGCCCCCTGTAAATAATGAATAGGCTACAAAATTGCAAATAATACACCAAGCTTTAATGATTCTAATTTATTTTATTTTAATATAATAAATGCACATTATTATTGTTTAAAACTCGAATTTGTATGCAATATCTCTGAGTCAATCAATCAGATTATGATTTTGAAAAAGTTCGACTATTCTTTTGATATGCATTAGTTCATTCGTATTTTTTAAGTTAGGAGATAAACTAAAAACCGAACTATTGTTGGCTACAGAACGTCAATTCGTTAAAACGTAATGAATCGACGATTTTAGGTTGTCCATATAATAGACCAGTCCTTTGAGTAGGCCCACAGATTAGATATATAATCTGTGAGTAGGCCGCTTGCAAACTCGATATTTTCAAAAAATTATCACTTATAAATTAGATTAACTTAAAAATGATAAAAAATGGATTTTACATGTTCTACTATTTATTATTGCAATGTCTTTATCATCTATTATTATTGAATAAAAATTGTATACATTTTTTTAACTATCGACCCATTTATAACATAAAATTTAAATTATTTATAATATTGTATAATTTTTCTTTCTAAATTACAAACATTTGACTATGAATACATTTCCATTATTTAAAATAAATAATTCAGAATGAGTTTTTTAGTTATAATTATATTAAACTTTTAAATTCCTAAGTCAAACTACAAATAGTTCAATTCAAAGATTGAAGCAAATGTGAGTTACAACATGAATGGATAATACTTTTATTCGAAATCAAATTATGTACAGTAAGACCCCGCTTAGCGCTGCTCCGTTTAATGCTATTTTCATATAACGCTGTTTTTTCCGAATTCTATATTTTTATTGATTCACTTTGGCGTGGTTTTTCAAACCGTTATTCTTACATAAATCCGAAATCGCAGGAATTTGTTACATTGATACTCCTATGCCGTCTCATAGTACGTTTGATATCATTGGAGTGCAGTACATACGAAAGTCTGCTGCGGTCAGAGTTCATATTTATGATGGTCATCAATATTATTTTACAGTAATAAAAATAACAATTATCTCATTTTAGTTTCATCAACTTATTTTACAGTAATAAAAATAACAATTATCCCATTTTAGTTTTAAGCTGAATGTCATCAATGTTACTTACTAATAAAAATAGCAATTATCCCATTTTAGTTTTAACCCGAATGCTACCATAATAAATAACAATTATCCAATTTTAGTTTTAACTTGAATGCTGCCACTTTAAACTATAAAATAATAATTATATTTTAGTTTTAACCTGAATGCTGCAATTTTAAACTATAGTTCCTTGAAGTTAGAACGTTTTTTTTTTTCGTCAATATTTTTTAGTTGTTTATATGATAGTTTACTGCGATCTGATTACTGCTTTTTGTTCTTAAAACTTTTTATTTTCTAATTTTAAGAATTTTTTCATGAATGATTTATGAATACAAATCGATATTAGCAATAAAAAATGTCTATAATTAATGTAATACAATAGTAATAATACATGTTACAAAATAAAATAAAAAAATGCTATGTATGTATTTTTTATTCACTGTCCTGTTTCATATATCCTTATTATTTACGTGTTAAAATGACCTCGTTTAACGCTGTTTCAACTTTGTTTTTTCGGAGCATATCCACGCGTTAAACAGGATCCAGAAAAGTGGCCCCCTCACATCTCGTCTCCCGCGTTAAACGGGGTCTTACTGTATTCTAATTTAAGGTACAGTATTTCATTACTGATAAAATAAAACATGGTTAATTATGCTTTTTAAATAAATTAAATTAAAATTATTCGATAGTTTTGATTCTAATTATAAATGTTTAATTATTAGCTAATTATATGCAATTCATAAATATTTAACTATGACTCTATAATGAGCACTCTATATAAATTGAATATAAATATATGATTATAAATCTATAATAACAAAAGGCAATGTCTGATATGTTTCTGTGACAGCAATTCCCTACAAAACGGGAGAATTCTTGCAAATTCGACAATAGCTTGTCGCCATATGCTGCTGAATGTGATCAAAATCATCTTTGGATTGAAAAATTTTGGGATTTCGATAAAAAACGTATTTAATATATAAAATTTCGTAAACGTATTTAATATATAAAATTTTTGTTTGAATTTGGTTATTAATGAATTATTTTATTATCTAGAAGAATTAGAGGTTGGATATTATTAAAATAAAAAATTGTGAATAATAGGACCTAAGTATGCGGTCAAATATTATGCCAGATAATTATCAACATAATGATTCTGGAATAGATCACAGTACAGGTAGGCCTCGATTAGCGCGAATAATTGGTTCCACGAATTTCTCGCGCTAATCGAATTCGCACTAATCGAAGTATTAAATCTATGGAAAATATGGTAATTGGTTCTTGCTTTGTGAGATTCCGGCCATTAGCTAACTTCACGATGAATAACCACAATAAACTTAACACTAACTGTTTAAGAAATATTTATTTTCATATTTTACATCATTGTTCATCATCTAAATTAATAACTTACCAATGGGAACTGATAACGAATTAATCTATTTTACATAGTCTTTTATGGGCAATATTGTCCCTCAATTCGACATTACTTCGGCGATGGATTAATGTCGAATTGCGAAGCACCATTGTACCAGAAATGCCCAGGTAATTAATTCATGCTGACCTGCTACTATGAAAATAATAGAAAAATAAAAATTTGATCAAATAAAAATTATTTAATAAATAAATATCTGACTTGTAAAAAATTTTAATCACTAAAGTCATATAAAATCGTATATTCTTTTAATTTAATTTTACTTTTCATATACTGTAAAATTTTATCTGGAATTAGAATATTTCAAAATTTTACAATAAATCAGATAAAAATGAAAAATATTTAATTAATATAATAAAATTATTTAATTGATGAATACAATATTTTTATTTTATCATAAATTTTTAAAACGGTATAAAAAATTTTTTTAATGAATGTACACTACAAGCATTTATCAGTAATCATATCAGCTGAAAAATCTATTCAGATTTTGCTGTTCACATCTAGCCAAATAACAGATGTTCAAAATAAGAAGTAAGCTGGACTTATATAATAAATTTTCATTAGATATGTCACAAATTCTTTTTATGTTATTCAACCAAAGATTAATTTTTAGTAGGCTATATTATTTTCAGTACGTTTGTAATAAATAAATAGAGAAATTATTTTAATGTTTTTCAAAATAAAAAAATTAATGTAGAATTTTGCAGTCAGGTATTAAACAAGATTTTTCTTTATTATATTCATGGTTATATAAGAATACTATAACCTAAAATCTAGATTATTTAAAATAATTAATATTAAAAAGTTCTATTTTGTAAAGGTAATTTATTATCTTATAAATATTTAACTAGGTTAGCTTGTTTGTATTAAAAAGCATATTTTTATTGCAAGAATTATTACATTAAGTAACATACAGAAATTTGGACAAAAATATATATCTTTAAACTTTTTTGAAGCAATTAAATAAACATTAAGACAAATAAAGCATACTTGTATTAAATAAATAAAAAAATCTTCAATTATTCCGAAAATAAAATGTCTGCAATATTTATAAATTTTTGAACTTTTCAACTACTTATAAATTTAAACTCATTCCATATAAATTTTATTGTGTTCTGTGATCACATATATAGGAGCATCCATAAACTACATCACGCTATTAGGGGAGGAAGAAAATAAAGACTGTAACGTAATATATTTAGAGATAAGTTTGTTATAAAATTTAAGACATACAGGTATATCTAATTCTAAGACATTTACAGCAAATCCAGTTGGTTGAAGATTACAGGTTAATAATCAAAAATCCGGCAAACAATATTCCAGTTCCATCAGTTTTTCGGCATGAATGTCAGAGCGCATTTTTAAATTTTCCACGTTGGCACTCCATTGTTTTTTGGAGGCGCCGTTTATATTTTGACGCACCTGTATTCCAGAATCAGATGTCCGGTCACCAAAACCAGGGTTGCCACATTGGCTTTTTTGACACCAAATTTTTTAGACATGATTGGCGTTACAAATTTTTTTAATATTTTGGCGTTTTTTCTGGCTTTTTTTGCTTATTGGCATTATATAAAATCTTTTAACTTTTTCGAGGGTACAGTAACGAATTAAAATTCTGTAGAATTATTTTATTTAGTTGAATTAACATTCCGTAGAACTACAGTCTTTTATGCAAGTATTGAACATTAAAATTTCATTTGCTTTTCATTTAGTGTTTAATTTTATTTCTCTTTAAAGCATTGTACAAGTAGTCATTTTCTGTTAATATATACAGCATAAATATATATATATATATATATATACATCAAAAATCCGGAATTTTTGAAAATCCGGCAATCTTCAGATCCCGAGGTTGCTGGATTTTTCATTATCAACCTGTATTTGGAAAATAAAGAATACAATTTATACGAGGAGCAGTCAAAAAGTTCCCGGAATTTCGTTGTAACTATTTATTACCACAATATAAGTACCATTTACTTAATCGCCTTCAAAATAGGCTTCTTCAGAACACACACACTTGTTCCAGCGCCAAGGAGGAGTGGAATGTTCCCATTCTCTGGAACATTCCGCTCCAGAGGAGTGGAATGTTCGTTTCTGCGAGCCATGTCCGCACAACAAGCGATGTGTGGGTGGGAGCATTGTCGTGACGCAGTGTCCATCCTCCTTGCCATTCGCGGGACGTTTTCTTCGGATTGCCTCCCTCAGTCGTTTCAAAACCTGCACGTAGAAAGGGCCGTTAACAGTTTGTCCAGCTGGTACAAATTCGCATCACGACAGTGCTCCCTCCCACACATCGCTTGTTGTGCGGACATGGCTCGCAGAAACGAACATTCCACTCCTCTACCAGCCTCCCT